>PVKC010023251.1:0-17364 GCA_004027635.1 Crocidura indochinensis
TAGTGCCACCTCACCGGCCCCAATATTTTCTTTTCTTTTCTTTTTTTGGTTTAATTTGCTTTCTTAACCCTAGGAAATACTTCTAAGTTTAAGAGAAAGCTAGTAGGATCACCTCATATTTTGATTTTTGAATTATCCTTTTCCCATGGAGCCATGTTGAGAAAATTCTAGGCCTTCAGGGCTTCTACTATGATGTGAACATGCACTCTTATCCTTAGGATCTGTTGTGAGATTTATATCTGGATATCATTGTTACAATGATCAATTACAGAGTAAGAACTTGATAGTGCATCCAGAATTTAACAGATGTTGTGTCAAGAGCAAAGAACAAGAGGCCCTTTTTGAACCCAAATAATTTCAGATTGGCCAAACTCATGTGCAAAGTTCTACCACTTCATTAGTAACCTATTCAACTATAAGCACATTATATGCTAATCATCATTGCAGGTTTTCTCCCTTTATTTGGCAATATTTGTGAGAATTATTGGTAAACACCTGTGTAGAAACAAACTACCTATTATTTCAGAGGCTAGCAAACTTCTACCTAAGTCCCACCATACTCTATGATATCACTTGATATCACTAATCCAACCTGTAATATCAGAAGAGACTAACTCCAACATGAAATATAAATAAGACCTATTTTGTTCAAACAGTGAGATCTTGACTTCTTCCTTTCCTATCTGGATAACTTTGATATCTTTTTCTTGTCTAATTGCTATGGCAAGTACTTCCAGTGCTATGTTGAATAGGAGTGGTGAAAGGACTAGCCTTTTCTAGTACCAGATTTTAGAGGAAAGGCTTTTAGTTTATCCCCATTGAGAATAATTTTGCCATTTTCTTGTGGTAGATGGCCTTGACTATATTGAAACAAGTTTCTTCCATTCCCATCTGTTGAGAGTTTTCATAGTGAATAGGTGTTGGACCATATTGAATATTTTCTTTGTATCTTTGATCATATGTTTTTGAATTTTTTTTGTTGGTGTAGTATGTTGATTTACATTTGTTAAATCATTCTTGAATTCCTGTAATGAAACCTACTTGATCTTGTATGACCTTTTTAATGGGGCATTGGATCCTATTTGCCAGGATTTTGTTGAGAATCTTTGCATCTAAGTTCATCAGGAATATTGGTCTGTAGTTTTCTTCTTTTTTTGCAGCATATCTATCTGGTTTTGGTATTAAGGTGGTGTTAGCTTTATAAAAACTATTTGAGAGTGTTTCTGCTTCTTCAATTTTCTGAAAGAGCTTAAAAAGGATTGGTAGTAATTACTTTGGAAAGGTTTGAAAGAATTTGTTAGTGAATCCATCTGAGTCTAGGCTTTTTTTTTGGCTGGGGCGAGACTTATGACCTCTACTTTAATTTCCCCAGTAGTGTTGGGTCTGTTTAGATATGCTAGATCATCCTGATTCAACCGTGGAAAGTTATGTCTGAGAATTTATCCATTTCTTCCAGGTTCTCATGTTTTGAGGCATAGAGTTTCTCAAAGTCATCTCTGATTATCTTTTGAATTTTTTAATTCTCTGTAGTGCTCTCTCCCTTATCAATTCTAATCCAATTTATTAAGATTCTAATTTTATAAGTTGTGTCATCAAGCTATTTACGTAGGTTTCCTCTTCCTGATGTGCGCTTGCAAAGCTATAAATTTTTCTCTTAATACTGCTATTGCTGTGTCCCACAAATTATGATAATTTGTGTCTTCATTTGCATTTGTTTCCAGAAATATTTTGATTTCCTCTTTGATTTCATCTCTGACCCACTTGTCGCTCAGTAGCGAGCTGTTTAATTTCAGGTGTTAAAAGTTTTTCTTCCATGTGCCTTTGTAGTTCACTTCTAATTTCAGTGCATTGTGATCTGAGAAGATAGTCTGTACAATTTCTATTCTCTTTATTTTATGGAGGTATGTTTTATGGGCCAGCATGTGGTCTCTTCTGGAGAATGACCCATGTGCATGAAGATGAATGTATCCAAGACCATTACTTTGAGGTCAAACTCCATAAAGCAGGACAAAAGCCAGCTTTTCCCTGTCTTCATAAATGAGAAGGATGACATCCTATGGTGCACTGAGAGGAAATGGCGTTTGGTTTTCTGGTCCACTATACCAATGTGTTCAACATAAGCCTCCTGGCTAGGCAGAGACTAATATGCTGGTACTGAAGCATGCCAGTCATCTGCTACCTCTTTGCTCTGCTGAAAGAATATTTTTCCTGTGTGTAAGGGACAAGTGGAGCCAACTTAAGTAGCATCTCAAAGTTACGCAAGCAAATGGGGAAAAATAAAAACAACAAAGCAACCCACAAACAACACAACAAAACACTAAGAACATGAGGATGGAGAGATGTAGCAGCACCCATAAGAGAAAACAGGAATTAAATGGGAAAAAAACCTACAGCCACAGAATCTGATTGAGGAAGGAGGCTGCTGAATGGGCCAGTTCAATTTCGGGCTTCAGTTTTATTTCAAAACCAAACCAAGATCTCTCCCTACCCCGAATACCTAGTCCTCCTCTTACCGTTTTATTGTTTGTTTTTGTTTTTGTCAAAAATTCTTCCTTTTCTAATCTTTCAGAGGGTTTTTTTTGTTTGTTTAGGTTTTTGTTTCTTGCTGTGACTGAAATAGAAGGGCTGATTGCAACAACAAAAGAATCCCTAAGGACAACAACAAAAGATTAAGAAGAACTTGACAAGGAAATGATAGGAGAGAAGGAAAAAGAAAAAAAAATATTATATCAAAATTTATATATTGAATTACATATGAGATGAAGGCTGGAAGGACTGGCCCACGATATGAAGCTTACTACTAAAGTGGTGAGAGAAATAACTACTCTGAGAACTATCATGGCAATAGTAGTGAATCAGAGAAATAGAATGCCTGTCTAGAATACAGAAAGGGTTGGGGGAGGAGGGAGATGGTGGACATTGGTGATGAGAGTGTTTCACTGGTGAAGGGAGGTATTCTTTTTTAATAACTAAAACCCAAATACAAATGCTTGTAATCATGGTGCTTAAATAAAGATATTAAAATATAATACCTAGGGTCTCAGAATACTTAAAATAATCACTTAAATATCATTATTACACAAATATTGTCAAAGATCATTGGGAAGGATAATAAAATGCCAACACTCAACTTTTAAAAAATGAGATTGACACCATTAAATTATTCAGAAATATTTTCAATTATCCGTTATAAAATACTTCCCCTAATGAAGTAATGAAAAGTAATGAAAAGTAACCAATGAAGCTCAATTTAATGTGAAATAATAAAGAAAAATCAGCAAAACTTAGAAATATAAAGAACCAAAGGTAACTTTTAATCTGAAAACAGAAGAAATGAGAAAGGGACAATAAGTAAACATGGAAACATTTTAATAGAAAAGCCATTCTGAACAATAATAAAATGATTTAAAAATTCCAAAGAAATTCATAAAGTACTATAACTATCAGACTCCACAATAGAGGAACTGCCACCCAAAAGACCACTAGGGAGACAGGCAGTAATGTAAATGCAAGGAAGATTTTTCCAGTATTCTGGGGTCCAATGCCTCCTAATGAGGATGCCTAAAATGGCTTCCATGGCTATTTCAAAGGAAATTAAGGGCACAGTTTAGGGGATCCTTGCCTCTGGGTATTGATCTTTTTAAAATTATTGGTCCTTAATACAATGTTGGACTACGATTGGTTGTAGTTCAAATGTAGCACCAGATAAATGATTATTGGAGGCTGACAGTTCAATGAGGGATGATCAGGTATATCCAGATTCACGTTTGGTGTCGTCTGGCTATCTGTCCACTGCTGTTTGACCTCTGATATCTGACCAGGAGTCCAGTTCTTTGAATATCTCCAGAGTGTCTGGTTCCACGAACTGGCTGTTTTTCTTAGGCCTGGTTTTTATACTTTAAAACTGCAGCCTGTCTTGTCAGTCTTAGGTTCACAGCAAAACTAATTTACAGTTAATTTTTTTTTTGGGGGGGTGGGTGCCACGCAGCACTCAGGGATTACACCTGGCTCTATGCTCAGAAATCGTCCCTGGCAGGCACAGGGGGTTATATAGGATGCCCGGATTTGAACCACTGTCCTTCTGCATGAAAGGCAAACACCCTTCCTCCATGCAATATCTCCAACCCTACAGTTAATTTTTAATCCAAACTTTGTATTCTAAAATAACCATAGGCATAAAAATATCATCAATCAGGACAGATAATGTTGCAGTGCTAAAATAATTGTTTCTGTTAATTCTGTTACTATAGCATGACTAAATAAATTTTGAATTTTTAAAATATTTGCATAATTTTCAGATAATCTGAAAGCTTCTGAGTAATTTTTCTGAAGCATTAGACTATTTAAAAAGATAGTTTAATTTTTACTCCTTTTCTCTTCACAAATAAGAAATTAATTTGGCAATTAAGGTTGATTCAAATTTATGGATACATTCCTCAATGTCTTATGTTACTGATACATTCCTCAATGTCTTATGCAATCTTGTCTATCTTTTATATTCATTACGATATAATACTTAGTCTTTTTTGGGGGGGCCACACCCAGTGACGCTCAGGGGTTACTCCTGGCTATGCGCTCAGAAGTCGCTCCTGGCAGGCACGGGGGACCATATGGGAACCGGGGGATCGAACCGTGGTCCGTCCTAGGCAAGGCAGCAGGCACCTTACCTCCTGCACCACCTCCCGGCTCCCAATATTTATTCTTTTAAAAATAATTTTTAGAATCTCTTTTGATCTCTGTCAATAGGTGGCAAACTCTAGGTTTTTATTTTTCTAAAGATGGCTTATATTTCTTCTTTGTTGATTGAAAAATATTTATTCCAAGTATTGAATTCTAAGTTGACAGTTAAATTATCTCAGAACATTAAGCAAATTATTCCATTATCTTCTGTCTCCTGTTACTGCTGATGAATATAAATTGATTATCAATTACCATTCTTTTATAATTCATCTGTTCTCCCCTCTGACAGCTTTACAATGTTTCTTTTTTATTTTGGTTCTATATTTAACTCAGAATGTCTAATGAATAGTTGTGTGTATCCTACTGACGTTTTATTGAACTTTCTAAATATAAGGACTATTGTACATTGAAAACACTACAAAAAGCACTAAACAGTTCCCTCTATAATATTTCTTTGCCCTTTTCCCTCTACTCCCATACCAAACTGCAACACAAAGCAAAATTCTTTTTTTTTTTTCGATTTCATTCATGTCCAAAATCCAACTTGCACTTTCAGAACCTCTCGTGATCACATGATCATGGTTCTGGACTTTTTAATACTGCTTTATGAGTTGACACTATGTCTTAGTACATAAAATACTTTAATAATTTTAATTCAATCAAAGTTTTGTTCTTTTAGAGTTTGAATTCAACAATTTTAATTTTTATTAATTAGCATGTGAGATATTCAGTTAATGAAGTTTTATGAACACTCAATTTATGTATCCTCATCCAATGCTAACTAAACCCATTAGTGAGGTTCTGAAGGGTACTTTTGATCTAGTGGAGTGGAGGTGTTACATGTGCCAGTAATAAGTGAGAGGTGCAATACCATGTACCCAATATTTGGTTTCAGACATGCTAGCCAAATGTGATAATCTGGAGATAAATATCACAGATTTTTAAAAAAATATTTATTTATTTTTGGTTCGAGGGGCCACACCCAGTGGTACTCAGGTTACTCCTGGCTCTACACTCAGAAATCATTCCTGGCAGGCTTTGGGCCCATTTGAGATGTTTTAGTCATCGAAAGTTATGGCATTGAGTCTGGATAGATTGTACAGGAAGTAAGGTGTTGACTTTGTACTATTGTATATGTTTGTCTCAGTTCAGTCCTTATCAGGAGTGATCCTTGAACAGAATCAGAAATAAGGTCTCATCACAGCCAATGCAGCAAGAAGCAGAACAGAACACAGCACAACAAAACTTAACAAAAAGATCATATCTACTATAGTACTCAAATCAGTACTAATATATTGACCTAGTTATCTGCACAATTTACTTTGAGAGAAAAGACTAAAATGAATTAAATATAAAGTATCTAAAACAGCTATTTAATTCCAGTACATTAATAAATTAGCTTATCATCCAAAAAATCAAAAGCAAATCAGTGCTTTGAATGCTTACTGGAAACAATAATTTCCAATACCCACACAATATTTATTGCCAAACTGTAAACAAACTTGTTATTAATGATCATTGTTAATATGTTAAAAGACTGTTACAGTTTTCTGTGTAATTTAAAATTGGCTACTCTTACAAAAGTAGTTCTATTATTATTGGTTCAAAATATCATCTGCTAGCTTAAGTATTGAGCACTTGTAAATGGTTAATGTCCTGTCAATCTACAGATACTATTCCACACATCAAATGCGTATAATAACTCACCAAAGAGATAGTATTGCTATAGAAGCACTGACAAAAGAAGAGTGAAAAAATATGCAATAAATTAAGACAAAGAATATTCTTCTAACTACCATGTAAACTGATTAAAAGCAATCTTTCACTCTCATAGGCTTTTATTTGAAGGTTGTAAATACTCTTACATCCAATAAAAATGACTCAAAATAGTATAAAACAATTTATTTTGAATTGCTAATTGTTGATTTGAACTAAATACCTAGGCTTCCACATAGTATGTTCTTTCACAACAAATGTGAACACAAATATGACCATACACACAACTTATTTCAAGCCTTTTTAACTCTATACTTTATTGTTTCACTTAATTTAACATGTACAGAGCATCTAATTTAAAGAGAAATTTGTCAGGAATTGCTATTCTTATCAATATAGTTTATTTTATTCATGTTGGCTGGAGAGATAGTAGAGATTGCAAAGCATGTAAGACACTTGACTTGCATATGGCTGATCCAGCTTTGATCTCCTGCAGCATAGATGGTCCCCTTAATAAATATCACCAGAGATAATCTCTGAGCATAAAGTAAGCCCTGATATACCATTAAATGTGCCCCAAACTGACCCTCCAAAATACCAGAAAACAAAATCAAAATAGTGTTTTTCTTAAATATCACCCATTATGGATTTGTCTGAAATTGACACTTAGTTTCACAAAGGTTAATTTTTGACAATACAGTTGAGGTTTAACATTTGAGGGGGTCACATTCAGCAGGGTTCAGGGGTTACTCCTGGCTCTTAGCTCAGAAATCTCTCCTGGCAGGCTCAGGGGACCATATGGTATGTCGGGATTTGACCCATTGTCCTTCTGCATGGAAGGCAAACACCCTACCTCCATACTATCTCTCCAGCCCCTGAGGTTTTAACATTTTTATATAAAGGACAGATCTAAGTAAAAACTATTAATTTTATAAAACTGTAATTCAAAATAATAGACCAAGCAAAAATATAGCTTGTAAGATAGTAAGATAGAGCACATATGTTATCTAAATAATATTATGCTTTATTATTAGCACATATAAAAAAGTAAAAGTAAAAACTCAGACAAATATAAAGTTCAAATATATTACAGAAGTATGTAATGACATAGGACTGTCCTGTAACAAATTTAAGTAGAAATGGTTAATTTTAAATTAAATTTAAATCAAATGAGTCTTGTTTAATAATAAATAAAACAGGATCAGGAAACATAGAAATGAATGTAAAATTATCTCAGTTTTCTTACTTCTGGTCTTATACTCTATTATCGGTCTCTTTCTCTCTTTCTCTCTCTCTCTCTTTTTTTTGGTTCTTAATTTGTGTAGCTATTCCCTAAATGGTTGACATTTTGGTAATCATGTTGTCAGCACTTTACTGTATTCAACCTTTTGCATTTTATCAATAGTCACAGTGTCCTGTATACTTTGACCACAAAAATATCTTTTAATTTCTATTAATATTGCTCACCACACATGCTATCTGAATATATACTCTTCTCATCTTAGGATATACAATTACTTCCAAATTTACATACCTCATCTATCTCTGTACCTGCCATTTAAGTGGTTTTGTCATAATACAGCTATAAAGGCATCAGCACTGCTTAAAACTAATTAGTGGTTTCATACATTATAGGATGAAGTCTAACTTCCTTATCAAGAAAGAAAATATACATTATAAGCTACTACCTTCTAGTTTTCCAAGTCTAACTCCCACCACTTTTCCTCTTTAGTCTTAATCCAATGCTACACAGTTAATTAACCTTATTGGTGATGCCTTTGTGGGGATGTAATGCTGAAGCATTATGTTCTCTTAATCATGGATTTTCTTTCCTTAACTATTCAACAAATAACTAGTCATTATTTGAAATTTAGTTTACAGATAATCTCATCTACAAAGTCTTTCATTCCATCTTCCAAATAAAAAAACAGCAGTTATCCTTATTTCTATACTATACTTAAATATTGTCCATCTCTACCATACTTATTTATCCTATATGCTTGCAAGTATATTTTACTGTTATAGAGTGTTAAGAAAAAATACTATAAACAAATTTAAGCCATAGCTGAGTGTCTAGGATAGATTAATACCTAACATAGTTTATGTAGCATAAAGAGAAATTGGTACATGCATTCCCCAAAACATTTTAATATTGATAACAAGTATCCATCATTATAATCACTTGTGAACAAGTTTGAAATGTATTTCTCTAAATATTATCTCCTTTGAAAGAAAAAAATCAGATTGGTGGAAAGGATATTCTAGTAACTATAACTCTAATTTTTAAAGAGTTGTACTTTCTGACAAATATAAAATGTTTCCTAAAAAAGGACAAACCTCTTATTCTCTGGAATACAGTGAGCTAGTTTCTACACACTAATCAGCATAAATATAGTAAACAGCATGTCAGCACTTTTGTAAGAAGGCAGCTGCTTATAAATAGTTCTAATATGATTATATTGGCTCACATTGGAGAAAAGTTCAAAGCACGTCTACTGTGAGAATCAGCTATTAATAACTTACATCAAAGCATTAACTTTAGCTATGTTTGCACATTAAATACTTTCACAAAGTCTGATATTTCTATACCTTAATTAATTTCTGCTCTTGTGGGTACAGAATGTAGTTATAGCAAATCATTACTGTTGCAAACAATTGTTGTCTCATATTTTGCAACCCATAGCTTTTGCTAGTAAAGAGAAACATAATAAAAATAATTCAAAAAAGCAATGAAAAATGACTCTAAATCTCGCCCTTGACATATATCCAGATGAAGAGTTAGTGAACAGTTTCTGTTTGGAACGCTTGTAATAATACAGTTCGATCATTAGTCTATGGTTAATCTTTTATGGTCTGTCATTTCATTTTGTTTGTTTGTTTGTTTGTTTGTTTTTGTTGCTGTACTGGTGGTGCATAAGTTTTAATCCTAGCTTTGTACATCACTCCTAATAAGATTTAGGGGACCAGTTGTACTATCTTTATAGCATTTAGAATTTTAACTAGATCAAATTCTATTAAGCTCTCAGATAAACAAATTTCATTTTAATAAGGGCCCTTAAAAAGTATGTTTGCTTAAAATTTAAGAAAAAGGTTTTGAAACCTCAAAAAAAAAACCTCTTGGATAAACAGCTATTAAATCTACAAAACTTTGTTATAATCAAGTCTGTCAGTTTGTTACTACTATATATTATTATGATTTCAGCTTATATTTTTTTCTCACGTACTCTCAGTAAAGTCTCTGAACTATTATCTGGTATTATCTTTTTAAAAACAATAATTTCTTTATTAAGCACCGTGGTTACAGAAATGTTCATAGCTTAGTTTCAATCATAGAATGTACATCACCCTTCATCAGTGCAATTTTCCCACCCCACCCATTTTCTCCAACCTCCAAAACTACCTGTCTCTAGGACAGACATTCTACTTCTCTCTCTCTCACTCTCTTTCTGTCATAGTTTGCACTTTTATTAATAAGGCGGTGCCGTACATATTACTTTATCTTCTTTCAGCCCCCAGTTCTTGTCTGGAGTGATCAGTTCCAACTATCATTGTCATGGTAGTTGTCAGTGCAGTTATTCCTCTAACTGCACTCACTCTTTGTAATAATCCTCCTGGCACTCATCTTGGATATTATTACCTTACTGTCTTATTATCTATCCTAACTTTTCTTAGTAAGGTTTACCCATTCATTTAGCAAACAGAAAATATCATAGAAATCATCTATGTCCATGTCCACTTTGCACTAAAAATTAAAAGTTTCATACTCTATTTCAAATTTCTCACCTGCAATTGCCCATCTATACTATTATATCCAGCCAAAAATCCTTGTTCTTTGTGTACTCTGTTTTCACTGTGCTTTCCCAGTGTACCTGACAGTGTCAGGTGGAGAGAATCAGTGTCACACTCATAGTTCTCTTATTATTTGACATCAATACAATTGCAATGTATTGAAAGTCAATGAAATCATGGCAACTTGCTAAGTCATGATAGACTTAACAATGTGACTATAAAAGTCTTTTTAGGACTAATTAAAAACTTCTGCAGCAAGTACAGTAACAGATTGCTTCAGTCAGATGCAAGACCTAGAGTGGGAGATCTGAAGGCTTTTCATACTCCAATCATCACTGACACAAAACATGAAAAGTAACAAATATTTTTGTTAGGGTACCACATCTGGGGATACTTAAGGCTTACACCTACCTCTGTGCTCACAGATCACTCCTATCAATGGTTAGGAAATCATGTGGGAGGAAACCATATGAGATATCAGAAATCAAACTTATGTCACCCATGTTCAAGGCTAGTGCCTAACTGGCTATTTTATGGCTCTAGTTCCATATATTAAAACTCTAGCCATACCCCCCATACCTTTTGATCCATATAACATGGAAACAAAACTACCAACTTCAAAGACCAGACTGAAATCAGAAATTTATAATCAAATCTTGGGAGTCAGTGATTGCTGCCCTTTCCATACAGTTTCTCTGACTCAAGGACTCCCTCATGACTCAGAAAAATGAAAATATTCTTTGTGTTGTCCTGTTATATTGTCCTGTTATTCTTTATGGGCCAATGGATACGCACTATCCACAGGTTCTTATGGTCTTTCCCAATGGCTTACCCACTCAGTGCTTTTTTAGGCACCACTGAGAACTCAATGTATAATAATAAGCCTAACATAAATCCCATTAACCCTATTCCCCACACTCATTTCTGACATTATACCTCTTTCTTCTGCCAGTTATTAATAAGTTGACCTTCATAACCTAGAAGTTCCTCAAGTTTAAGGGAAAATTTTACAATTCATATAAGGGTGTGATGCAAATTGCTTAAAATATATATAATATATACATAAATATATGTAAACATATAGCTTATAATACAGTTTTTAGGTTGTTTGTTTTATTTTATTTAAGGGGTAACATATTGCAGTGCTCAGGGATTACTTCTGGCAGGGCTCAGAGTACCATATGGGACATAAGGTATTGAACCTCTATTGGTTGCTATGTACAATGCAAGAAACTTACCTAACATACTAACATTACAGTCCCCAAAAGAATCTTTTTACTTCAAATTTTTTACAATTTCTGACTCTTTGTCCTTATTTTGTTTGTTTCTTGGAGATTCTACAGACTGCTTTACTTCTCTTAATAACCTTATACTCTTCTTGGTTCCAATACAGTCTGGACATTTATTGATGAAAAACAACTACCTCTGACTCCTTAAATTCCCACGATTTAGATCTAATCTCCTTAATTACATGGATAATTTTCTCAGTTTTTACAACCTCACATTAAAAATATCTCCCCTCACCAGAGGAACTAATCTTGTTCATGTTCATTCTTCTAATTTTCTGATAAAAGTCTAGGAACATGGTGAAGTTAAACTCAGAGTAGAAGAATGTTCTGGGATGTTAAGCACAAATCTGAATGTTTATATGTAGTTATTAATACAGACTATGAGTTAAGGGATTTTTATGGAGAAAATGAAATAAATCTAACCATAGCATCAATTCAAAGATATAAGAAAAGAATAAATGTCATGATTAGAAAATAGAAGCTGAGAAAACCATAAGAAATTAGAAATTTGAGATACATACCTAGGTTAGTGTTTGAGTTTTAAATGTGATTGTGAAAAACAAACCTGTTCATTGCTGTCTCGCTTCTATAACCCCATTCTGCTATGAGTGCTTTGCTACAAGATCATAGTTTTTGCCATGACAGGTTTAACCTTCCAGAAGGTGACTATGCCTGGAACAAATAATAAGTTTCTTAAACTTCCAGGTTCATTCATTTCAGGAAATACCACAACTGCCATTTGACCAAACTATGTTAAAGATAGACCCAAGAATGCAGAAACCTATAACTGCACCCTGGGTGAAGACATATAATTTCCTTCTACCGAGCCTACGATCAGTCCTAGTTATTTATCTGATCCAATATCTACTATTAAGCTATAGTTTTAAAGTTCAACTCTCCATAGCTTGAAGCCACTGCAATCCTATAAAATAGACCTGTGAGCCTAGTTGGGGGGTCGCCACCTTAAGCATGGTGTGGCTCTAGCATGCTGATATCTTAATGAATTCTTATCTTTTTCATTGCTGACGGTCTTCTCATGGTCTTTGAGAGTCGGATCTTAAGTTCAGAACTAACATAAAGACATATACATACATTGTGTACTTTATATTTCCTTTGGAGAATAAGGTAAAGATGATTATTAGTGTTCATGATTCACCATTATTTTTAAATTTAATTCTCTGATAGTTAACTACCAGAAAAAAATGTTTTAAAATATTGAACTACTCTTCTGTTTTAGTACTTACTCTTCTCTAAACTAGCCCAATATATCATTATTTATCCCTATTTTTATTATTTATTATTGTACACCTTTATTTCCCCATTGATTACAAAGATAGAGGTATATAAAGTCAATCATAATTCAGTCTGATTACTGCAGTAGCACTATCCTTCATAAACATATTTTTCTTGAGTATGTAATTTATTGTATGTTGTACAAGTGGTCAGAAAAGGAGTAATACAATAAAATAATTGTGATAATCTATGTATTTAAAGTAAACTACAATTTCTAGCGAGCAGGGAACTTGTCTTGTATGCAACTGACCAACCCCAGTCTATTTCCCAACATTCTATATGATACATGTCCAACAGTGATAGCAGAGCATAGACAAAAGTTATCATTGAGCACCACTGAGTTTGCCCTCCCATCAAAACATCCCCAAATCATAAATCTTTCCCCAATTAAAATAATTTAATTACAATTAGAAAATCAAATTAGTTGATATAAAATACATAATTATAAGTTCTTAATTATATGAAATGTAAATCTGTGTCATAGAATATTAGATCAGAAATCTAACAAATCAATCTGAATCTATCCCTCAAACTTCAAACTTTCTAAAACAGAAGTAACAAAATTATTTTACCATTAACTAATTTTCATCAATGAACTTATTATTATGCATAATTAGGACTCAAACCACATTACTTTCCTCTTTTCCTAAATTTTCTTATTTTCTTGGTAAGTGTATTATTTATTTCCTTTATAGTAGTTGATTCCATAACAGAAAAAAAATAAGTTAACAAAATAAACCAAAACAGTTTGCAATAAATTAAGATGGTGTGTTAAGCTTATATTTAATATTATTCAAGGCATTTATTTTAAATGAAAAACATAAATCAATGCTAGAATAATCAACTGTGCTCCATACAAGACCTACCACCTCTCCATCATGCCCTGTAGTTCCCAGAATGATCAGAGGCATTTTCGCCTTACCAATTTCACCATGCAAGATACTCTTCTTAAATATTAAATATTAAATTTGCTGCCCAAATTCCTAGAAATGGTCAGCAAGCAGGATGTTTTTTTGTGTCCAGCAGGCTTGGATTTTATTTCTATCATTCCATATTATCCAGAGTCCAACAGGAACAGAGAGCCAGGAGTCAGACCTGAGCACCACTGGTTGTGGTTCAAAAATAAAAACCACACAAATATAATACTTGACAAGTCTTTCTTTGTAGGTCTCTACTGTGTTAGTTGGAACTATATATTCTTTGTCTTCAATAAACTTGTTTTGTGTGAGGAAAGTGCTGCAAACAGGTGTTAACTTTGGAAACAAGGAATGTGATCAAAGGGTGAAACATGATAAATATAGCATAGTCTAATTTTAATGGTCTGTTACTTAAAAGAACCAGGATGTTTCCAAGGTGATGCATGTTTTAATGCTGTTGCTAGCTTTGCTTTCTTTGCCCCAAGAATGATTTACCCATATCCATAGAGTGTAGTTGCACTTATCCTCAAAACCTATATAATCTTGCCAATAATTCTAGAAGGGGTTCCACACGCTGTGCATGAACCCTCAGATGCTAAGCTCTGTACCTCATTCAATTTCTCACTTGATTACTACAACCAGTTTCTGTCAATCTATGTGGCTGGACACGGGACAGGCACAATAACACTCTTAAGCCATAATACTTTTGGTAAATTTGTTTAATACACAGTAGAGCCTGTGTTGGAGCAGCTGAAATCCCTTCACAGTGGGAAAATATCTGCTTCTCTCTCCCAAATCAAATGCAGAAAATCTTATCCAAACTCAAATCCAGTGGGTCCCCTGAGGCCTGAGTACCAAGTAGCATGGAAAAGTCCCAGGCCAAATAGATGAAGCCATCTTGACCTCAATTGTTTGACTGTATTTGTGGATCCCACCAGACTTAGCAGGAATTCAACTAGACCTGTTAAATTCTTCTGACTTCTCACGAATCAGTATTTAAGGTAACACAAGAGAAATAGAAAGTTTCTAAGAATCTCATTGGATTACAGACATTGCTAGTAACTGGAAATAGGAATAGCTACTAAAATAAAGATTTGTCAATTCTACTAATATCGATTTAACTATATTGGATTAAGTGTAAATTAGGGAGGACACGAATAAAAAGATTGACCCAGAGGAAAAATTTTTTAGAACAGCTCAAGATACCCCAGGATATGCACCAAGGATATATGAAAGAGAAGCATTTTAAATAGCTTGCCCATCTCCAGCATCTGGACTGAAGCCAATAAGATCCTGACAAGTCTTAATCCCTACCCCTGTTGGCAATGGGTTACAGAAAGGGTGGTAGGTAAATTCAGACAAACACATGAGAATGCAAACCACAGAGTCGTTTTTATTTGTTTAGCTAGCTAAGGGTCCAAGACTTCGACCTCAGAACAGCCTTCCAGTCAAGGACCCTGAGTCATTTTTCCATTAGATTATATGGATGTAGAGAGCATCAATCTACCCTCCCAGTTATTTTTCCTATTGTCTGCTGTCACATTTAAAGAATACATCTTCCATTCCATTTGGTTCCACTTAATGTTACAGTTCAGACAGCCTGATTCCATGACAACTGACACTGATGTAAGTATCCTCTCTTACCTATCTCCCATCCTTATACCCACATGGAGCATCCCAGCCATCTGGTCCCAATTGATGGATTTCCTTCGTCTCCAAATTTTTTCTGAAGGTCACATTCTTTCAAGCTAGCAAGCTAACAAAGGGAGTATAAAGCAGTTTTAAAAAAGCAGTTTAAGCACTTTAGCACAAAGCAGAAACTGTCATGGAAAAGCAGAAATCTCAAAGCAGAGTTCCGGACCCCAACCCGAAATACTACTGGACACCTGGACATTCCTGCAAGAGAAAAGGTGTCTGGGCTTTCTCAAAAAGCAGCTTTTATTATGAATCTTGATGTATACTTGATGTACATTTTTTTGCCTTTTGGGGAGGGTAGGGTGGTTCAGAGTATTCTTATCGAGATTCAGAACCCCCAAAACAAAAGGGAAAGAACACTGGATTTAATATCTACAGCCCTCAAAACAGAAGCAGAAAGGACATCATGATTGTACAGGATGGATATTTCCCCACTCTGGCTGTCAGCAATACCCTAGGGGACTAATGGGGTCGGTTCATGGAAGAACTGCTTCTTCTCTGTTCACCTCAATGTCTCACAATCTACATTAGTATTACCTTTTACTAACATAGCATGCACACCATACCCAACAAACACACAACACAAACACACCACCCTACATTTAAATTTTACATTTAATTTAATCTACATTTAATTTTTATTTAGGAAATATTTGTATTTGTGTTGATCAAAATATTCACAATATCTTTGCATAATAAAAATACAGGAGTGCTGAAAAAAAATGAGTGTGGATATAGTGGTATTATAGTCACAAATGATAAGCTCTTTAGACCTGAAAGTAAAGACTAC
Organism: Crocidura indochinensis; assembly: GCA_004027635.1. Taxonomy (NCBI): domain Eukaryota; kingdom Metazoa; phylum Chordata; class Mammalia; order Eulipotyphla; family Soricidae; genus Crocidura; species Crocidura indochinensis. The sequence goes on from PVKC010023251.1 coordinate 16,170, forward strand.
AATTATCAGAGACAGAGCAGACTGAACTTAAATTTCATTAAAATAAAAGATCATCATTACATGAATAAAAAGATAACTTAGTTTTAAGAAACTAGTTTCAGGTTGTCCAGAGGAGGCAGTGAAACATTTTTCTTAAGCATTTTCCTCCCATGTCCCAATGAAAACTTCATTGTTTTCATCTATTTTGGCTAGTGGGTAATCAATTGTGAAAAAACTCATATTTGAAGCAGAAGGATATAAAGTATTTGTTTTGTGATTCTGGGTCATTTTCAAAATCCTGATTCAAAGGTATCCAAAATATCTGAACTTTGAGTTTTGTCTCTGGAGGCAGGAAACATTTTAGAGGTGAGGAGATGCAAATCAAGATGCAAATTCAACAATTGAATTAATCACTAGTTATCTTGATAGAAGGAGCCCACTCTGTCTTGTCACTGTTACAGTCAGTCTACCTTTACTCTAGGAAACTAAGCAATGTGGAAATCAATTTTATTTCATACTCACAAAGAATGCTGAGGGAGAAAAAAGATGAAAAGATGCATTACTTCATTTGTAATAATATAAAAACAGGTAGAACCAAGTTACATTGTTGCAAATCAGTAGTAGTTTATCTTTGGCAAAAGAACTGGTGAGGGAGAAGAAAATGACATAGCAGAGGAGAGGAGATTGGTAGCTAAAAAAAGGGGAAATCACACAAATGTAAACAAGCTCTTATCCACTAGGGATAAGAACTCAAACTTATTTACAGTACATGGGAAAATGTGTCATGTGGACCTATCATAGACCCCAGGAGATTAGACACCGACTGTTCACCCTAGAATCCTGAATCCCAGATATAGAATTGACACAGTTCTGCACAACAGCTCCAGGAACCAAATCCCATCCGGGACAGTCTGAATACTGCTCAAATGCCAACATGTGCCAGCTCGACTATGCTACAAATGGACATAAAAACAGGATACGGGAGGCCGGGCAGCGGCGCTGGAGGTAAGGTACCTGCTGTACTTGTGCTAGCCTTGGACAGACCGCAGATCGATCCCCTGGTCCCCCATATGGTCCCCCAGGCCAAGGGCAACTACTGAGCGCATAGCCAGGAGTAACCCCTGAGCATCACTGGGTGTGGCCCCAAAACCAAGAAAAAAAAAAAAGAAGAAGAACAGGATACCTTACCAACTAATGATAAGACAAAAGCAGAAGA
>PVKC010023252.1:0-17334 GCA_004027635.1 Crocidura indochinensis
GGGGGCTCACCTCCAGGAACCGAAGTTGGTCCACCTCCTTCTTCAGGTCACTGCTACTGCAAGAGGTTTTCATGCAGACCTAGAATGAGAAGCAACTGTGAGGGGCACAACATGGGCACAGGAACTGCTTCCAGCTGCTTTCCTGTCCTTTCCTTTACACACTAATTTGGATTTGCTTTATTTAATGTATTTTTTGGAGTCAGCTGGTGATGATAGGATCTTGCTCCTGGCAGTGTTTGGGGGAAAGTACTATGGTGCTGGTGAGTGAACCCAGAGTACACTGGCCCAATGAACATGTTCCTTAGCCTAATTTGAACTTTAGAATGTTAAGGAGGCCCCTTTTGTAGGCATCTGCAAGCCAAAACCAAATGGTCAAGAGAAAACTGACTTAAAGGAGAACTAGATTTGGTGACTCCGTATTTAACACAATTCCTGCTGAGATCAGCACACAGGCTGGACAGAAAGCGAGTTTCTGATTTGCAAGAGTGCTTGGTGAGTCAATATTGGCACAAACTCCCTAAAATAGTGTCTGCTTTTTTCCAGAGAAAGCAGAAGCAGCCACCTTTCCTGCTAAGCTGTGACCCATGTGGGTTTTGTAGGGGCTCATATAGGCCCTCTGAGGTCATCTTCTTCAGAATCAGAGATATTGGGGGTGAATGTATCTTCCCATTGCTGGCCCAAGAGAGGAAGTGCACAAAAAAGCTGAGGCTAGAGAGATAATACAATGGGTAGGTAGGGCCTTGCCTCGCATGCAGCTGACCTGGATTCAATTCCCATATGGTCTTCCAAACACCAACAAGAGTGATTCTTGAGTATGTGACCCCAAAACAAAACAAAAAGCAGGCATAGATTTTATTTTTATTTTTTCTGGGGTTATTGCGGGGGGTGGTGGTTAGAATGCTGATAGGATTTTTTATTTTTTGTTTGTTTGTTTGATCTTTTGGGTCACATCTGGCAGTGCTCAGGGGTTACTCCTGGCTCCAAGCTCTGAAATCGCTCCTTGGCAGGATCAGGGGATCATATGGGATGCCAGGATTCAAACCACTGTACTTTTGCATGTGAGGCAAACACCCTACCTCCATGCTATCTCTTTGGTCCTTAATGCTGTTTTTTTTCTGGAGTCTCCCGAAGTCAGCACTTGAAGTGATTTCTCCCTTATTCCCCTGGTAACCTCAGGTTTACCAAAGAGGCATTTTTCAAAGCTCCCTGTATTCTTTCCTCCCTCAAGGAGAGTTAGGAAAGCAGCATCTTTTATATTTATTTATTTTTATTTATTTATATAAATTTATTTTGGTTTTTTGTTTGTGGGCCACACCCAGCAGCGCTCAGAGGTTACTCCTGGCTCTGCAATCAGAAATAACCCTTGCAGGCTTGGGGATCCATATGGGATGCTGGGGATTGAACCCAGATCTGTCCTGGTTTGGCCACATGCAAGGCAAATGCCCTATCACTGTGCTATCGCTCCAGCCCTGGAAAGCAGCATCTTTCTGTCCTGCCTGCTCCGTGGAAGCAGAAGTTTCCCCAAAGAGGAGCATTAAAAGACCAAGGCGCATAATGGGGAAAGGTCACCTGGCAGTTGTCTAGGGATGTCTTCAGCTTCTCGATGTTCTCTGTGATCTCCTGTTGAGAGCTGCTGAGCTGAGACTCCTTCTGCAGGCTCCATTTCCTCTGCTGTAAGTTGAGGTTGTCTTCGGTGACCTGGGTGATCTTTGCTATTAACTGGGAAGGGAAAGGGCAGGGGATTGAAAATGCAGAGTGACCTGGCGTGCGGATGAAGCTGGAGGACCCAACTTGAGCTCCCACTGCAACAGGTACAGAGGGGCCTTCACATACAGGGGTGATGGCCTGGAGAACACAGGCCCTTTCACCATGATACACTTTGAATATGAGATGCCAGGATTTGTCGCTGGGTGGGGTGGGGTGGTGGAGAATCTCTCCAGTAGTACTTGGGGGCCAGGGGCAACTCCTAACACTGTTGTTAAGGTGGTGAAGGTCTGATGATTTGCTGTGTCAGCTCAGCAGAGTTCAGGCTCATGAGGACTCTGTGGTGCCAGGAACTGAACTTGGGACCTTAACATGCCAAGGCTCTCCACCACTTTGAGCTTCCTTCCTGGACCCAAGGATCAATTTAAATACCAAAGGCTTGTATGATTATCATGAGTTTGTTCCAGATTCTTCTGTAGGGTGGTTGTTTAGGTTATGCCTAATTTTATCCCAAACAAAGATCATCCCTTGTTTCTTTATATCTGTTTGTTTACAACTTGGTTTCATCTAAAACAAAGGTCATCCCATTGTTATCTTTTTTTTATCTTTTTATCTATTTGTTTACAACTTGGTTTTACCCCTAAACAGAAATTGTCTTACATAAAAACCTGAGCAGGACTGGCTCAGGATTGTCTGAGTTATCTGTCCTTACTCTGTATTAATATAGTAGCATAAATTCAGAACTGTATTCAATAAAAATGACAGTTCTGGGGGCCAGCGAGATAGTATAGCAGTAGGGTGTTTGCCTTATATGCAGCTGATCCAAGACAGACAGTGGTTTGAATCACAGCATCCCATATAATCCCCCAAACCTGCCTGCCAGGATCGATTTTTTTTTTTTTTTTTGGCTTCGGGGTCACACCCAGCATCACTCCGGGGTTATTCCCGCCAGGAGCAATTTCTGAGAGCAGAGTCAGGAGTAACTCCTGAGTGTCAATGGGTATGACCCCCAAAAAACAAAACAAAACAAAATTACAGTTCTGGCAAGCAGTTTAGTGTCCATATGAGATAGAAGATTGCCAGACTATACATGTTTCACCCTCAGTCTTGTTTGAATTATTTTATGCGCAATCCTTATTCAAACTTGTTCACCTGGGGTCGGAGATACAATGTGTGGGGTGATTTTACAACTGGCACTCAAACAGCAACCTGAGAACCTGAGAAGAACCCAATGATGGTGAGTGACTTGACCCTCTGGTTGGATAATCACCATGATGCCCTCCTTGAGCTGGCCTGAATGTGCCATGCCTCTCACTGGAACATCAGTGCACATGGCCCTGTTCTGAATAGCTTCATGTTGCTCTGGCCCATCCACCTGCATTTCTTGCTCTGGACTATGCCTGCCAGTCTTCCTAGAGATTCTCCCTCACACATGCCCGTATAGGGGAAGGATGTCTTCCCAGTGATGATGCGTTCTCAATCTAAAGGCCTTCCCAGGGCTGATAATTTATCATTTACTACTGGCACTATACCAGAGACACCCCCATCTCCCAAGGATGAGGAGATGGTTACTGTCTTTGCAGACTCAGTGTCTGAAAATGACTCAACCAGAGATACCTCCACTCCCCAAGCACTGACAATCCAAGTCCTGGGCATGATTACAGATTATCAACAAAATGACACCAAAGATGCCTTTGTTTACTGGAAAGCTATTAAGAGAAACAATTCCAGGAAGTTTCTGTGTGGCATTGGTGATGGGGAGACTGTGAAGTTTGATGTTGTGAAAAGAAAGAGCTGTTAATATATCTGGATCTGGTGGAATTCCAGTGAAATGTAGCCAGCCAATATGCTCCCAATTGACCTAGGTTTCTCAGTTGCCTCACTCAGTTGCCCAACTACCTCCAGTGGCAGAGCTCCTCTCCATTGAGACAGAATCAGGCAGCAAAGGGGAGAGAGCTGAAGGAACTGAGCAGTGTCCCAGATGCTGACACCTACCATCTTTCTTCTACCAGAGGCGTTTTTTGCTAGGACCTTGGCTCCCCCCAACCTGCAGTAGATTATCAAGGAGACCCCAGCTGCCACCACAGAAGGTGGGGATGAAGAATCTAAGCCCAGCTAAAGCCCAACTGAAGAGAAGCTGTTTTCAAAACCTTCTGAACCTGGGTTACCTCTAAAAAAATAACTTTCTTCTAGGTCAATCTCTATTTGCATCAGTCACTATATTGCTATTTAAACTGTGTGTTCTACCTATATTAGATTTTATAGCTACTGCATCCAACTTTAGTGATTTAATATTAATTTTCACAGTTCCAGGAAAATGCATAATATTGTAAGATTTTTATTTTTATTTATTTTGTGGTTATTTTTTGGTCACACCTAGTGGTCTCAGGGTTTACTACTGAAGCTCTGTGCCTAGAAATCACTCCTGGCAGGCTTGGGGGATCATATGGGATGCTAGAGATTGAACCCAGGTTCATCTTGGGTTGACTGTGTGCAAGGCAAAAGCCCTACTGTTGTGTCATCATTCTGGCCCCTGTTGTTAGATTTTTTTTTAATGGTTCTCAGCTATCCTAGTGAATGTTTCCCAATTACTGTAATGTTTGATTGTGCATATTATTTAGCAACTTTATGTTACTAAATTAATCAAAATTATGCCTGCAAAAATGTTCTAACATCTTTGTCTACATAAACCAATGGAAAAGTAACTTGGATACTATAGGCTCTTACTTGAGAGCTTGTTTGGAGGTTCTAGCAGGGGAGCGCAGCTACTCGTATACCCTCGACCGAAGAACGGTCCATCTCTATTCGGGGAAGGCCGTCCTCTTTGACCGAGCGCGCAGCTTCGGGAGGGACGCACATGGAGCGGTGAGGGAGGAAGGGGACACCCGCCTAGCCAGCCAGATCAGCCGAATCAACCCTGGCGATCAATGGGGTGACAGATGTCGCAGCCAGATCGCCCTCACATCCAACTATAGGCTCTTACTATAGTGCTCATTATAAAAATGTTTTTAGCAAACTTAATTTCAAACTGTATCTGCAGAAATGTTCTTATAATTTTGTTTAAGAAAGTTTATGAAAAGGAACTCAGATGTCCTAGACTTTTTCACCTGGGATTGGAGATACAACACATGGGGTAATTTTACAGGCAGTGATTCAAAACATTATACCTAATGTTTTGAGTTAAGAAATAAAATTTACGGAGAGATAGCACAGCGGTGTTTGCCTTGCAAGCAGCCGATCCAGGACCAAAGATGGTTGGTTCCCGGTGTCCCATATGGCCCTCCATGCCTGCCAGGAGCTATTTCTGAGCAGACAGCCAGGAGTAACCAACCCCTGAGCACTGCCGAGTGTGGTCCAAAAACCAAAATAATAATAATAATAATAATAATAATAATAAAACAAAACAAAATCAATAACCCTAAAACATCAGCTTTTCAGATGGTGAAGGCCAGGTTCCCATAGCACATTTTCTAAGTTCCTTATGGGCACAGAGGGTTGGAAAGAGTAACTGGAAGAACAATAAGCATGCAGAAAAGACAGTCAGAAATACAAACTCATAGCTCTCTTTCCTTATCTAGAGGGAACCAGCTGTAAGATATTCCTGGGGCCAGAGAAATAGCATGGAGGTAAGGCATTTGCCTTACATGCAGAAGGACGGTGGTTCGAATCCCGGCATCCCATATGGTCCCCGAGCCTGCCAGGAGCGATTTCTGAGCATAGAACCAGGAGTAACCCATGAGCACTGCTGGGTGCGACCCAAAAAACCAAGTTGGGGGGGCAGGGGAAAAGAGAAGGTATTCCCCTTGGCTCACAGAATGAATGGAGGTTAGACCCGGTGAGTTAGGCAGCCAGGACAATCCTGGGTGGTTTGAAATTGAAATGTCATAGAAACATTCCAAGAGCTTGGAAAGTAAAATGAATTGGCTTTTACTTCAAAGCCAGGGAATTCCATAAACATAAACATAAATCTTTATGGCGAAGCAACAGTGTGAAAAATATGTGCCACTAGCAACAAAATAAAAAGCATGCACACACATAAAAACAACCAGAAACATATGCTATGAGGGACAGGAACCCCAAAGCCAGCAAGCAGGAAGGGAAGTCTGTAACAAACCTGCTGATCAGTGATGGGCTTGTCCTGGACTGGCCTTGCTCGCCCATAGGTGGCCTTGATGACCTGGCTTCTGAAATGCTCCAGCTGCAGTACATGGAGAGGTACTCAGTCAGTGGGGGCAATGCAGACTACTGTCTGGGGTGGCACTCCCAAGGCAGGAGTCCTGGGAAGCACTAGTGAAGAGGAGACACATATAGAAAGGGGGCTTCCAGCAGAACTGCAGGTATTAATTAGTGCCCAAGGCTGCAGGCTCAGCCCAGGGCAAGCACATGGTCAATGTGCGTATCGTTGCAAGCCCTCCAAAGAGCCACTTGCTGCCAATTGTCTGGTGGGAAGTCTGGGGCCAGGAGTACTCTTCCATAATTGCTAAGCTGGCACCAGACTGTGAAATAAATATTGAGGCTGTCAGCTCAAGCAAATTGTATAATCAGCCTGGATGCTCGGGTAGGGAAGACAACGGTCCCTGCTGCCATTCTGTGCCATGGACCGAGCTTATTCAGAAGATTGTGTCTCCTGCTCTTGCCATTGAACTGCACAGAACCCAGCCAGAGCAGGGACTCCAGAAATAGCTATCACCTTAGGGACATAGACATATATTCCCAGTTCTGGGTCCCCGACCTTTGCTTATCCTGCCTGTAGGGTGGGCCTTCTTGGTGCTGGTGCTTGCTCTGATGATTGATGGGATGGGGTGGTTGAATTAAGTCAGGGCATCCTCAAGTCAAGTTCAAGGTGTTCTAGTCCCAGAGAAGCAAGAGGCAGAGAAACTCACCTTTCTCTGGGGTATGACCAGCACGGTGGCCTGAGATTTGAATTTGGGTTTACTCACTGGCAAAATGTGATCATACAAACGTGTCAGAACTCAAACTTGCTGTACTCAGGGCTTATTCCTGGCTCTGTGCTCAGGGGGAACATATGTGGTGCTAGGGTTGGATCCTGGCCTGCTGTAAGTTATTGGGTCCTATTCAAGATGTAGATGTTCACAATGTACATGGGCTTGGGGAAACCAAGTTGGAGGAATGAAAGTTTTCTTGAACACATGTCTGTGATCAGCTGGCTACAAGTGGCTGCAGAGTCACCCTGCTTTCCCAGGGTGTGTACCTTCTTGTGTACCCCAGGAAGAGGTGATGCAGGGAAGGACCTGAGAGAGATGGCTTACATAGTCACCAGAGTCCCCTTGCAGAGACTCACTTGGGGATGAAAAGACAAGCCTGCTTAAAGGCTCAATCCTAAAGTCACCTTTCTGGAGATGGTAGAACTTCTGAGGAGTACATAGGGAGCAGGACTGGGGAGATAAGGGATCAGTGTATGGGAAGGTCTGACACTAACTTTTGGGTCACCTATAACTGAAAAGTATAGCTCGTCCTTTCTTGGGGCTGAGCTCTGCTCTGTGTCTCTGGGGATCTTCTTGGAGGAGCCCAACCCAGGGCCAGAGCTGAGTTCATGGCTCCAGGGCACAAACCCAAGCTGTGATCACTGTCAAATCAGGTGTGGGGAGGGTACAGAGTGCAGAAAGGGGAGGGGAGCACCAATGGGCAAACTCTGCTATTCTGAGGGAGAGAGGATATGGATGGTGATGTGGAAAGCATTGTTAGCATCCATGTTTAAGTGTGTGAAGTGCGGTGTGGCAGGTGGGGCACAGTGACCGACAGTGTCTGGGCACTTGGCCATGCTCATAAAGTTTTATGAGATGGGGGTAGGGGCACAAAGAGGCCCTAGGATCATGGTATTTTTCAGTGTTTTGGTGGTTTGTGGACCTTGTGAAAATTCCAGTGAGTGACTTGGAAGCCCCCTAAAGAAAACTATGAACACATGAAGACATAGATTTTGAGGATTCTGGGAACTGGGGCTGCCAAGACAGGGTCCTTGAGGTGGAGGCCAGGGTGTACTCCAAGTCTGTCTGTCTTGTCCTGAATACCCAGAGCTTCTGTCTTTCCCCTCCTGCCCTTAGACAGTGGGAAAGAAGCACTTGCTAATGATGACCCTTGTGTTTGGGTGGGGTGCCCAGGAAGCGCCTCTGGGCCACCTTGGACCAGGGCATCAGAAAAATAGTCCTGGACCAACCAGGCCGGACTTGCTCACTGCTCTACACAAGCATTTCACTATCAGGCAAGACTTGGATATTCTAGGGTTTCACTTAATTAAGAAAAGTCTGTTTCCTAATAGGATCCATCTGTGACATCTGCTGTGGGTATGGAGGAAAAAAAAAAGATCGTGCTAAATGTCAGGACCATAAATTAAAAAAAAAATGAGGAGAAAGTGCTAGAAACACTCCTGGGGTTTCCAGAGGCTCCAGTTCTCCCCCATCTGGGACTAACCCAGTATTTATTGAGGAAGACTCGGGGCTGGATCCTGGCTGTATCTATCCTCCTTTCACCCCTATCCCCAGCACTGTGACCCCAGGCACGTGGGGAAACCTAGGGGGAACACAGGCCAATGAAGGGGTGCTGGAACGTGCCTACCTGACTTACTGCCCTCTCCAAATTGACTTTAATGAGGTTCTCTCTGTTCCCCATTTCTTGTAGCTGAAGCAATTTCCTCCTGGAATCCTCCTGAAGCTTCTCTTCAACCTGAAATGATGATGAAAGCACGCGCTGGCTGCTAATGAGATTATAATGCACTCTGGAGAGCCTGCCTCTGACCAACTAATGGCCACGGATAAGGCCTCCCCACACCCAGGAGTTAGGAACACAGCTGCAGCTCATGTAGCAGGGCTGGAAGCAGCCTCTTAAGAGGATCCTTGGAGGGGGAGGCATGATGGAGCACTGCACCCCAGCTAGCTATGTCCTTTCCGGTCTCAGCATGGACCCTGCTAAGTCACGTGGCCTTGGGAAAGTTGATTTCACAGCTCTGGGACAAGTGATGGTACTGGCACAGCCTCATAGACTTACTGGGGGGATTCGAGATGTTTCTATTGTGACGATGCTTCTAGGGGCTTCATAAGCATTAGTTATCATGGTCAAATGTCCATGCAGCTGCTCGTAGCTATCAGAATGCAGTATCATTATAATTGACTATTTTAATTGGCCTATGATGGAGGGATTGCTAGATGTTATTAGATAGTTTATTATCTTAGATGGTTTTTTGTTGTTGTTGTTACCACTTTAAGAACTCTGGAAGGACTTGCTATGCAATGGCCATTAAGAATTGTAGCTGTCCTGGGACCAAATGATAGTAACAGTGGGTAAAGCGCTTCCTTACATGCAGCCCACCTGGAAACAATCCCAGGCATCTCATATAGTCCCCAAAGCCCTGCAAGGAGTAATTCCTGAGTATCACCGAATGTGGCCCCAAAACAATACAAAACAATTACAGCCTGAAAAAAAATAACAGGCATTTAGAGGGCATGTGGTTGATACAGTTCAATCTCTGGTACCCCATATGGTTCCCTGAGTACTGACAGGAGCTATCCCTGAGCACAGAGCCAAGAGTAAGTCCTGAGTACTGCTGTGTGTGGTCCCAAACCAGAACATCAATAACAACAACAACAACAACAACAACAACAACAACAAAAGCAGCTGTGTATAGCAGGGAAACTTGCCTCTTATTCCCTCTTTGTAGACCAAGCCATCAGGGCTTGAATGTCTGAGGCTACCCTCTGCTGGACATTATAGGGTATTGCGGCAGCTCAGATTGTTTTTGGATGAAAAACGTGTTGGGAGCATCTGTAGGAGCCCAAGCCGCTCAGGAAATGAGGCAAATGCTCATAAAGCCATCAAAGGATGTTGTAATGAAATAGTTTCTTTTTTTTCTTTTTTTGTTTTTTGGGCCACACCCAGTGATGCTCAGGGGTTACTCCTGGCTATTCGTTCAGAAGTCGCTCCTGGCAGGCACGGGGGACCATATGGGAACCGGGGGATCGAACCGTGGTCCGTCCAAGGCTAGCGCAGGCAAGGCAGCAGGCACCTTACCTCCTGTGCCACCTCCCGGCTCCCAGAAATAGTTTCTTGATCTGTTTCTGAAGTGGCAGGAGAAGTTAGAGGAGGTGAGTCACACAGACGTAATCAAAGACCCGAAAAGCCCTTTCCAGTTTGCATCTGAGTCTTGGGAGCTCCAGGAAAAACCATCTAATCTCTAGGGTTCTTAGCCTCCTCTCTGTGAGACAGCCCTTTCTCCCAGCCTCTCCCTTGCCACAGTTGCATATGCCTTATCCTCTTATTCTCGATTTAGGAGACTTTCTCAGGGCAGCTGTCCCCTAGTGTTGTTCTTTTCTAGGACCTCCATCAATCTTGAACCTCCTTGCCTCCTTCAGCAGCCTGTCTTGCTTTGTGTCTCATACTCAATGTCTCTAGACCAGCTCTCTGGTCCATTTCGTGAACTCTGCTCCTCCGAGAGGCACTGAGAATTTCTACACCTAAAAATCTGGCTTCCTGGTCTCTGCGCAGTCTCCCTGACCCGTTGAAAGCCAGAGAGCAGCAGGCTGAGGAGCAGCTTGACTGAATGAACCCCTGCAGGGACACAGATGCTCCTTGTCCTGCCTCAAGGCCTACCCATGAACCCTTCAAATATGACTGGTGTGGCTGGGGACTGACATAGAAAATGCATTGACATGTTTTCATTTCATTTCAGTTTACACAATTGCATGTGACTAGTGGCTAGGTCATGGTGAGGGGGAACCAGGCTTCCAATCCCCACTTGGACAGAGCGGCTTCAGGTAAGCTACCTGGCTAGTGTCTGCGGCCCTGACTCTCTCTCACTTGTCAAAGGGAGAGAAACATTTCTAGATCACAGAGCTAACTGTGTAATTGAAAGAAGTGCAGTGTTTTGGTCTAAGGCTTTAAGGTGACTATCATTTTCACCATCATTATTCATCATGAGAAACCTAAAAACTCTAAACACATGCACCTCAGTGCAACACAATCTCAAAAAAGTAAGGCAAAAACTGACAATGCCAGATGGAGAAATCCCTGAGTCCACACATATGATTTTGTTTTAAAGTGCATGCCTCTCCCTGTGACTGGTAGGATAATCAGATAAAAAAAAAAGAGCATTTAAATTTGCACAACATCAACAGTAAATACTAGAGTTAACATATCGGCTCCTTTTCTGGACAATGTTACAGCCAGAACTGAAGGCAGTCAAGGCTAGAAAGGTCTGCAGGGAGTTCCGGGATCAGACAGACACAGGTTCAGGCTCTGCCACAACTACTCTAATCTGAGTGGACTTTAGTAACTTCCCTGACTTCCATTCATGAAGTGACTGTAATATCAACATCACCACACAGCTTTGGAAGAAGGCTGATGCTTGGGGAGTGGGGGAATCCCCCCAAGGTCCCCTGCCTACCTTGTTCTTCTCCCGGGTCCTGGAACTCATATATTGCTCAGAACTGCCCTTCCGCATCTCGCCCTTGAGCTTCTTTATTTCTTTCTCCAGGTCTTGGATTTGCTAAGAGAATTTCAACAACAGGAAAAGTCAGCTGCCCTGAGGTGAAGCCATTTTGGACCGAAAGTTTGAAATCTTGGAAACCACTTCACCAAGTTCATTGAGATGGGAACCTAGGTTGGGCCTTAGGTGAACTTCTTCCCTGGGAAGGGAATTCTCTGTCTGTGGGGCAAAGTAGAAGTCACATGATCCCCCACCCCCCTCCAATATTCCACCAGAAGTACTGAGCCAAGGAAAACAATCAGTGTCTTTTAGAAATCATCATGGATGCAACAGAACAAGAGATCCATCTGGGGGAGAACCTCTCCTCTTGGGGAACAACCTCAACAAGGTTGTTGGCAAGACACAATGGGACACAGCTGGAAATGGAGACACCGAAAATTCTTCTTTGTGGCAGAGAATGGAAGTGCTGCTAATGAGGAAAACAGGCAGATGTCCACAGAGTACCCAGAGTTCTTATGAAGAGTCAGTTGGCTCAGGGAAATGAACATTTTCTATTTTCATGGCCATATTTTATTGTATATATTTTTGGTAGTTATTTTAAAGGTGAGTGCCACCTTTTATTTTGAAGGGGAAGGATTTGTATTTAAAAACTGTTGTACAGGGAAATAAACAGAAAAATAAATGAAATCAGAGACATGATACAGGATAGGAAGGCACTGTCTCACATGTGGCTGTGGCAGCTGTGACCCTGGTTCAAATCTCCAGCTATGGCCACTATCAGGGGTCACTCGGAAACAGATCCAGGAATAACCTGAGTACTCTGGGTGTGTCCCCATCAAAGTTCTTCCCCAAAACCTTTGGGCAGGAGAGATAGTAAAGGAGTTAAGGTGCTTGCAAGCAACTGATCCCAGTTTTGAACAAACAAAAGGGCTCCTAGACACCCCTGTGAGCTCTGAGGAAAGAAGCTAGCACATCTGCACTGCAGGGAAGCTCTGCACCGCCCTTGGTAAGCTCAGTTCCAACAAAAAAGTTGGGATGGAGGCAAGGAAGAGAGCATAGGCTTTCATGTGAGAGACTGTAGAGTCCAACCCAGCACCACTAGCTATGACCTGGTGGAACTGAGTAATGCCAGGTGTAGCCCTAAGAACACCACCAACAACCAAAGAATTGGTATGAAAATGTATTTCCATAAAAATACTCCAGGAAGAATTGCGTGTCCCTAATCTTCCTCATGTCACAGGGGAAAGGTCTAGAGCTCACAGAACCAGGACAGGGGGCCAGGGATCATTTTCAGAAGCGTGTGGGGCCAATGGGCCACATCCCACCTCAGTCTCTATCAGAATCCTAGCCCAGTCCTGGGAGAAGTGACTAGGGAGTTGGAGTCAAATGTCCAGATTCCTAGAAGAGCATTTTCAATTTCTTCACCACCCATTTTTTCCTTGAACTCAAAGGCAACAAAGCAAAGAAGTACAAAGCCACAATAACAAATCAACATTCGGGCAATCTCTGAGTCCTGCCTGGCTGCCTATACACGCCAAGCCAGGGAGCCACTCACAGTTTTGTAGGTTTTCAGCTCTTTCTCCTGGCTTTCCCGGTGCTCCCTCTGAGAACCTTCCTTCTGTAACTCATCTTTTAGCACTGAGCACTGTGGAGAAAAATGACAAAGAGGCAAATGTCAGTGATGTGTGGTCAATGGTCAATGTGGAGGATGGAGGGGAGTGTCCACATTTGCTCCGACAGAATTTCCTGCTGTGTGATCCAATTCCTTCCCCAAATTCTAAGCAGAAAGGCCATGTGTGTCTGTGGAAGCCTGGGTCCCCAGATAACTCCTAGACCACCCCAGTGGTGAGCTCTGAGGAAAGAAGCTAGCACATCTGCACTGTAGGGAAGAATCCAGCTGGGGAAAGGCTGAATGTTTCCAGAAGGAACTGAGGTGCTTTTTCTCTAGGACAAGCTGAGAGGGGTCTTTCAAGACGCCCCAGTGGGAACAGAATTCTCAAGCAGGCTGCTTGTCTAAGATGGCACTGCACACATGTAAGGCAAGTGTTGTACTGCTGAGTCCCATCCTGGGCCCTATGTCTTTTACAATTCAATTTTATTTTATTTGAAGCACTTTTATTTATAAAATAAAGTTCCTGCCATTGGTAAGCTCAGTTCCATAGATCAGATCTTGTGTTTTCTTGCCTTTGACCATTCATTATTCCCTTGTTATGTTTCTTCATATGAGAGATGATTCTGTCTATCTCTTCTTTTTCCTCCGTCTCTCTCGACTAACTTTACTCAGCATTATACTTTCCAGATCCTTTCTCATAGCACCAAACTGTATGATTTCACTTTTTCTTTTAGCCAAGTAGTATTTCATTGTGTACATATCACAATTAATTAATCCACATATCTGTTCTTGCATACTTGGACTATTTCCAGATGTTGGCTATTGTGAATAGTGTTGAAATGAAGATAGAGGGGCAAATGTCTTTTTAAAATAGTGCTTTTAGACCCTTGGAGTAAATACAGAAAAGTAGGAATGCTAGATCATATGGAAACTCAATTATCATATTTTTGATATTAATTTTAATATAAAATTAACTGTTCATATTATTTTACAAAGAGGTTGAACCCATCATCATTCTCATCAGCTGTGGACAAGGGTTCTTTCCCTCCTCTACCCCCATCCATGCCAGCACTGGTTCTTTTTGGTTATTTTATTTATTTGTTTGTTTATTTATGTATTTATTTATTTGGTTTTTGGGACACACTCGGCAGTGCTCAGGGGTTACTCCTGGCTCTACACTCAGAAATCACACCTGGCAGGCTCAGGGGACCATAAGGGATGTTGGGATTCGAACCTCCTTTGGTCCTGGGTTCACTGCTTGCAAGGCCTTATCGCTGTGCCATCTTTTAGGCCCCTTTTTGGTTAGTTTTAATGCAAATATCACTAAAGTGAGTTGATAACTCACTGTTACCTTGATTTACATTTAGAGAAGTTTTTTTTTTTGTTTGTTTGTTTTTGGGCCACACCCGGTGGTGTTCCCGTGTTACTCCTGGCTGTCTGCTCAGAAATAGCTCCTGGCAGGCACGGGGGACCATATGGGATACCGGGATTCAAACCAACCACCTTTGGTCTTGGATCGGCCGCTGTGCTAGGAGAGAAGCTTTTTATGCATCTATTTCCATCTATATATATTCTTTAAAGGCGTACCTGTTTATCTCTTTTTTCTTTTTTCGCTTTTCTTTATGGTTTTTGGGCCACACCTGGCAGCAGTGCTCAGGGGGTTACTCCTGCTCTGAGCTCAGAAATCACTCCTGCCAGGCTTGGGAGACCATATGAGATGCCAGGGATCAAATCTGAGTCTGTCCCTGGTCAGCTGCATGCAAGGCAAATGCCCTACCACTGTACTATCACCCCAATCCCTGTTTATCTCTTTTGATATTTTGATAAGGTTTTTTTTTTGTTTTTTTTTTTAAACTTAAACTATCTTCTTGTTCTTGTTCTTGTTCTTGTTCTTGTTCTTGTTCTTGTTCTTGTTCTTGTTCTTGTTCTTGTTCTTCTTCTTCTTCTTCTTCTTCTTCTTCTTCTTCTTCTTCTATTTTCTTTATAAAATACTATATTTAAGCACAATGGTTACAAACATGTTTATATTTGGATTTCAGTTATAAAAAAGTACACTCCCCCTTCACCAGTGCAACCTTCCCACCACCAATATCCCCCCACTCTCCACCCCTAACCCTTGATTGTCTTTGGGAGAGGCATTTTTTTATCACTCATACCATTGTCATGATAGTTGTTAGTGTAGTTACTTCTCTAACTGTACTCACTACTTTGTAGTAAACTTCATATCATGAGCCGGTTCTCCTAACCCTCATCTCTATCATATCTGGGTATTATTACAATAATGTCTTTTTTTTCTTAAATCCAACAGATGAGTGAGACTATTATGTCTCTCTCTCTCTCTCTCTCTCTCTCTCTCTCTCTGATGTATTTCACTCAGATTAATAGTTTCCATGCCCATCCATGTATAGGAAAATTTCATGACTTCATTTTTCTTAATGTGCCACAGTTTCCTTAGCCACTCATCTGTTTTTGGGCATCTGGGTTGTTTCCAGATTCTGACTATTGCAAATAGTGCTGCTATGAATATAGGTGTGCAGAAGGCATTTTTGTATTGTGTTTTTGTGTTCTCATGGTATATCTCTAAAGTATAGCTGGATCATATGGAAGCTCAATTTCCAGAAAGGCTGGACTAGATGGCATTTCCACCAGCAGTGAATAAGTGTTCCTTTTTTCCATACATCCTGCCAGCACTGATTGTTCTTATTCTTTGTGATTTGTGCCAGTCTCTGTGACTTGAGATGGTACCTCATTGCTTTGATTTGCATCTCCCTGATGATTAGTGATGTGGAGCATTTTTTCTTTTGGCCATCTGTATTTCTTTGAGGAAGTGCCTGTTCATTTCTTCTCCCCAGTTTTTGATGATTAATGATTTTTCTTGTTAAGTTGTCAATACTTCATAAATCTTAGATATTAGTCCCTTATCTAATGGGTATTGGGTAAATACTTTCTCCCATTCTGTGTGTGGCCTTTGTGTCATAGTCACTATCTCCTTTGAGGTACAGAAACTTCTCAGTTTAATGTAGTTCCATTTCTTTATTTCTGCTTCCACTTGTTTGGACAGTGGTGTTTTCTCCTTGAAAATGCCTTTAGTTGGGGCCGGAAAGATAGCACAGCGGTAAGGCATTTACCTTAGACGCAGAAGGACTTTGGTTCAAGTCCCGGCATCCCATATGGTTCCCTGTGCCTGCCAGGGATGAGTTCTAAGCACAGAGCCAGGAGTAACCCCTGAGTGCTGCTGGGTGTGACCGAAAAACAAAACAAAACAAAAAAAGAAAATGCCATTAGTCTTAATGTCATGGAGTGTTTTACCTATGTTTTCTTCTAAATGCCTTATAGTTCTGGGTTTTATATGAAAGTCTTTACACTATTTGGATTTCACCTTTGTGCATGGTGTTAAATGGAGGTCCAAGTTTGCTTTTTTGCATGTGGTTAACCAGTTAATCCAATACCACTTGTTGAAGAGACTTTCCTTGCTCCATTTTGCATTTCTTGCCCCTTTTCAAAGATATGATGAAACTAACCACAAAGAATGGTGAATGCATCAGAGAAACAACTATACTAACAACTATCATGATAATGGTAGTGAGTGATATAAATAGAATGCCTGTCTCAAAGACAGGCAGAGGTTGGGGAGGGAGGGAGATGAGGGGCATTGTTGACAGGAAGGTTGCACTGGTGAAGAAGGGTGAAATTTTTTTTTTGGGGGGGTCACACCCGGCAGTGCTCAGGGGTTACTCCTGGCTCCATGCTCAGAAATTGCTCCTGGCAGGCACGGGGGACCATGTGGGGCACCGGGATTCGAACTGATGACCTTTTGCATGAAAGGCAAACGCCTTACCTCCATGCTATCTCCCGGGCCCCATGAAGAGTGAAATTTTTATGACTGAACCCCAACCGCAAACATGTTTGCAATCATGGTGCTTACATAAAAATATTATTTAAAAAAATCCAGGTCAAATAAAATAAAATAAAGCTTGGAAAAAAAACTTACTCAAGTACCTTATTATCCCACATAGAAGAGAATATAAGATAGCTTTATAGATTTTAGAAGACAGTATTTAAAAATGACAGAATGATAGCACAGTGGTAAGGTGTTTGCCTTGCGGCCAACACAAGACAGACCTCGGTTCGAATCCTGGCATCCTATATGTGGTCCCCTGAACCTGCCAGGAGTGACTTCTGAGTGCAGAGCCAGGAGTAACTCGAGCGCCGCTGGGTGTGGCCCAAAACAAAAAACAAAACAAACAAAAGACACAAAAAACTTTATACAGGAACTGGAGAGAGAGCATAGCAGGTAAGGCACTTGCCTTTCTGCTACCAAACTCAATTAAATCTCTGGCACCTTATAGTGTCCCAGTAGGGACAACACTTAAGTAGAGTGACAGAAGCATCTCCTAAGCATCCTTGACAGTAGTCCCCAAACAAACAAACAAAAAAACCCTCACTAAATTCTACTTTGGGTTGCAGATATTGCTCAACAATCATGAACTTGCTTTGCATGTACTTTGCTCCAGAGTTTCATCCTGGCACCATGTGCCCAAACCCTGATCCCTTCAATGGCAGGTATGATCCTAGAGGTACC
>PVKC010023254.1:0-17382 GCA_004027635.1 Crocidura indochinensis
AAGTTCTTCATTTTGACTCTCTCAATTTCTTATGCTTTGCTGACTACCTGTGCTAACGTTTCTTTGAATTTATTAATCATGCTTATCATAGTGTCACCGAAGTCATAGTCTGAGGATTTACTGAGCTGGTTAATGCTGTTTGTATCTTTGGTGATATTGTCTTTACTCAATAAATTTAGTCTGTTTCTACTTGTCATCCTCATTTTTTTTAGTGTTCTTCTCTTGGGTTATGAATCTTTGTAATTATCCCTTTTGGAAGATGCTGAGGGATTAGGCTCTTTATTCTCTGATTGTCCTCGTAGAATAATAGCCAGAATAGCTGTAAGCAGCATGCAATTTGTTGAGTAGCTCTGTAATATGGTTGCATAAGAAGGGCAAGATAGCTCTGTGATATGAGCCCTTAATATGGCACAGATTAGGTATGTAAAATGTTGAGACCCACTCAATAGGGAGAGGCTCTGCTTCCAATTCATTAATAGGTCCAGTGATGTTAGCCAGGGGCAAACCTCACCTGGGTTGATGAAATAGCAACCAAAAGATCAGGAATAACAGTAGTTGAGCAAAAAGCAGGGAGTTCCAAGATGAAAATGAAGAAAATGTTAAGAAATAACAGGAGATGGGAAATAGTTTGAAAAGAAAAAAACAGCACACCAGAGAACTATGTGATGAGTTTAAGAGGAACAAAGTGAAAATTACTGGAGTCCCTTAAGAACAGGAAGGGAAATGTGATGAAAAAAACGATACTTAAAAAATCATCAGTAATTCCCTGGAGTTGAGGACTACAGGCACTGAAATCCAAGAGGGTCTCAGTGCCAGAAGGGTCCCAGTTAAAAATATACCCAATGAGGAAAACTTCAAGACACAGTTCACTGAGAATGAGAAAATCCAAAGATAGAGACAGAATATTGAAAACAGCAAGATTAAAAAAGAAACATATACTAAGGAAAGTTCATAGATATATGGTAGATCTATCAAATGACACTTTATGAGCTAGAATATAGAAGGATACAGCACAAAAAAATTCCACTCAATTAAATGAACACCTCATAAAAATTATTCTACCCAGCAAGATTATCATTCAGATTTTAAGGAACTATACAGAGTTTCATAGACAGGCAAAAGCTTAGGGAATTCATAGCCTGAAAACAGTTTTTCAAGAAACATTAAAAGAGCTCTTTTAAAGTAGAGGACAAGTTTCCCAGAATGTGGCATTGAATATGGTGCTCACTAATGGTGCATATGGTTGTTCTCTATAAGATTAAGATTAATTTCTACTAAATTAAGGGCTGGAAGGACCTGCTCATAATATGCAGCTCACCACTAAGAGTGGTGAATGCTGGTAGGGAAATAGCTACACTAACACCTAGCATGACAAAGTTAATGAATGAGAGAAATAGAATTCCTGTATTGAATATGGGCAGGGGAGGGGAAGGAGGGAAATCAGGGGCATCAGTGGTGGGAATGTTGCACTAGTGAAGGGGGGTGTTCTGTTTATGACTGGAACCCAACTATAATCATGCTTATAATTATGATGCTTAAATAAATATTTTAAAGAAAATACTAAATATTCTCTTCTAGATTAAAAACATATAGCAATCAAATCATAACAAATTAGCTTTTATTGATTTATATTCTGTAAATTCTACTTGGGTTTTGTTGGAGCAAGTATATGAAATAAATTTGCTGCATGGCTGCCAAGCAGGGCAGTCTGGGTATGAGGTTGCAGGGAACCCAGGGACATTGGTATAGGGGAGGAAACATAGGTGGTGGAATATTGTATACTTGGAACAAATCTACTATGAATAGCTATGCAACACAGTAAATTGATAATGAAAAACGTTTTTAAAGAGCAAAAACTGGGCCCAGAGAGATAGCACAGCGGTGTTTGCCTTGCAAACAGCCGATCCAGGACCAAAGGTGGTTGGTTCGAATCCCGGTGTCCCACATGGTCCCCCATACCTGCCAGGAGCTATTTCTGAGCAGATAGCCAGTAGTAATCCCAGAGTACCGCCGGGTGTGGACAAAAACAAAAAACAAAACAAAACAAAAAAAAAGAGCAAAAACTATTCATTTGTATCTTAGTTAGAACTACAAGACTGTGACCATTATGTCGGACAGGTGCTGATCTACAGGTGTGAAATTGTAAAAAATATAACTCTGGTGGAGTCTAAGTGCAAAATATGGAGACACACAAGCAGAT
This sequence comes from Crocidura indochinensis, assembly GCA_004027635.1. NCBI lineage: Eukaryota > Metazoa > Chordata > Mammalia > Eulipotyphla > Soricidae > Crocidura > Crocidura indochinensis. The sequence goes on from PVKC010023254.1 coordinate 2,201, forward strand.
GTTCAACTGAGAAGTGGGTTTTCCAGGTAAGAAATCATAGAAGCATGTGGAATAATCCCAGAATAAACTGCAGCAAATCAACCCTCTGTTCAAATGCACTGAGGGGTAAAGAACTGTTGACTAATCACATTTTAAAAAATCAAAGGGAGAGAAGGGAGGGAAAGAGGAAAGGAGGGGTTGAAAGTGGAAAAATGGCTTATAGCTGTAGGGCATTTAATGTTATATTTGAAGTGACAAGATTCCTTTTTCTTCTCTCCAAACTGTAATAAGAACAATTAAACTCTGATGTTAAAAGTGGATCTGATTATATTCTTTCCCTCTTGATGGTTGGCTCCCATCTCCAGTGACTCCCAGAGCAGAAAGTGTAGTGAATTTCAACCTGTGGTTTGAAGCACTCAAATTCCCAGGAATCACTGATTCAATTTCTAGAAGAATAAGTGGAGTCCTCTTCCTATAAGGAGTGTTGACTAAGAGCACATTCCTTTTCTTTTCTCCATATCCAAGTGGGCAAATTTCCAGGCAGTATTTCAAGATTCACTGATATTTATCAAGACAGGAAAGACACAGATGGATATATTAGTAGGAATGTAAAAGAGAAGATTTAAACTATACAGTGAGGGAAATATTTTAGATAGATAATGACTAGGAGCTCTTGTTTCCAGTCCTTTCTTAGAAATAATCTGTTGGTAGTTGAAGTGGATAAGATGAAACATCTTGTTTTGAAGCTTCAGTAAACTAATGTGTTGATCAGAACTGAGTTGCAGCTAGGAGATGCCAGAAGCAGAAAATTCAAACATATCCATATTTGTTCATAACCACTAATGATTTAAATTGAGGTGTAACCTCTTTTGTGAAAACAAATGATTAACTCTGACTATGAGAAGAAAATGGGGCCAGGGTTAGTGGTTCCAGGGCCATTAGTGGTCAAGATTAGTGGCTCTGGAACAAGGGTGGCCTCAGTTTTCTCTTTGTACCGCCAGTCACTGAGCAATGGCATCTTGTTAGTTAACCTCTATGTGCCTCAATGTCCCTCTTGGTCAATTAGGAAAACAGGCTTTCCAAGATCAAAGTATAGCAGAAATAATTAAAATAAATTATTTCATACATTTAGAGCAATGTGGAGCAAGAAATTGGGATGAGGCTGTGATGGACCTTTTATGATATTTTGAAAAAAAATAAACTTTATCTTCTAGACACTGGAGAACCCATGAACAATATATGTATCAAAGTGGCATGGCTAAATCTGCTTCAAAAAGTTACCTTCTGTGGCAATGTGGAGAATGAATTTGGAGGAAGGGATTCAGGGGAAGGAGAGAAAATAGGCAATGGTTATTGAAATAGCTCAAGGATAAAAGGACAAAACTCTTAACTTTTATCAAGACAAATTTAAATGGGATGAAAAGGTAAAGATGACAATGTAGGAGTAGTAGGACCCAGTAGGAGAAGTAGGACAATAGGGACTCAGTGACCATTTTGAGCTATCAGTTAAGAGTTAAAAAATCAAAACTATCAAGGTCTGAGTCTCAAATTACCAATTAGATCCTCATACCCAGTGGGATAGACCATGGCAGTGAAACTAAGCTCTTATTTTGGTTTGGAATGGGGGAAGGAGGTAGGTGTGAATTGATTCAGATGGACTGAATTTGAGAATACAGGAGGTGAATCACTGAAGGTGTCAACCAATAGGTTGACCAATTGTGAAGTAAAAGGCAAGAGTTTGAAATATGATCCTATCACTTAGCAAAGGTTCTCTGGGGAGATGAATCAAGGAGAATAAGCAGGGTGTGGGTAATCAAGGATGGACTCAGCACACTAGAATGCAGTCAATGATGCCAGCAGAGAGATAGGATTGTTGAAAATTTTCTAGATGAAAAAAAAAAATCTCTCCTAACTGAGTCAGTTGGGAGCAAGAGGAGCCCTCAGGTTAAACTTTGTCTTCTCTGAATTACCTTTTTCATTATGTATACTGACCTCCTTCATTATGGGCTCATAATGAAAAGGTAGGCAAACATCTGTGAAGAATCTTCTAGTTCCTTGAGGATTGTACTGGAAACACCATTACATAGGACAGAGACTATGTAAATGTTCACTTTTTTTAAAAAACATAGACACCAGCATGAGATGACACATGTTCTACGTGGAATCAGTCTGTTTGGCAAAATTAACCTTTTACCTCCACTTTTCTCCAGAGGCATCACCCCACTGTTGGCTTGGTGCCAGCTCACTCTGACTGCACACAGCATTCTCTGCATTCTTCAGTACTCAGGGTAAGACTCCAGTTGTTCCCTAAAGTTTTTGCACTCTTCTCAAAAAAATCTTGCTTCAATTATACTCCCAGTCTTAGAATTTGGGGAGGAAAAACAAGGCAACTATATTTGCCAGTTTTAGAAGTGTGTACTCATAAAAGTCAGAAGAACAGTGGCTTATAATCTTGCCCTACCCTTTGCTAGCCTCAGGACATCAGACTCTTAAGCTTTTTGATTGCTAGTTTCCTCATCTGAAAAACAGAGGTGATCATTCCATTGTGTGCTATAGTGTGTCAACCCTGTCTCCATTCCTCCTTCCTTTTAACACTGAATGCCAGTGTTCTTAAGCAACTAGGCCATCTCATCCAAACATGAGCCTCAGGTCAGTTAGTCCCATCTCAACATCAGGAGCAGACTCAACTAAGCTGAGTTTTCCAATGATGGGTTAGGAAATGTTCCAAAGAAAAAATTCCAAACAAGAAAACATATATGTAGTCATTTTAGAGAAGTTTGTTCTATTTCTTAGAGGACCATACAAAGGGCTTACACTTTTGAATTTTGCTATTTCTGGCTGCGATACCTGGGATGACTGTCGCCATCTTGCTTCTAGCTTGAGTGAAAAGTCAAGGTAGGGAAGGCAGATGAGAGAATGAACCAAGGTTGAATGTGACATTTGGATCAACCACTCAGTGGACTACTCTAATTCTGGACGTCCTGTTGTGAGTGAGAGAAAATGAATTTTCTTATCACTGAAGCCAGCTTGCTTTGGGAGTTTCAAATATTCTAACTGACAAAGTGGTGGCATGCACTTCCTAGGACTGCAGTGGAAATTAAATGAAACACTATGGGGTGCTTGCATGTAGAACTACTCAAGCACATGTGAAGCTCTATTATTTCCATTTCAACTCACCACTCCATGTCAAGATTTCTTTGCAGGAAAGTTCTATGTTGTAAATTAACCTTTGATTGTTGGATTTTTTTGTTTTGAGGGTCATTCCTAGTGGTGCTCAGGGGTTACTCCTGGCTCTGCACCCATAAATCATTCCTGGCAGGCTTGGGGGACCAGATGGGATGCCAGGGATCAAACCTGGGTCCATCCCAGGTCTGTTGCAGTGCTATCACTCAATCCCAGAATTCACCTTTGAAAAAAATACCAATAGTGTGTATGTATGCCTGTGTGTGATTTGTCTTATTTTGCTGGTTTTTATTTTTACCATACTGCAACTTCTAAAACATTATTCATAAATTGAGCTCTTTACATATCATGTATGGTGCTGAGATAATTTTCCATTATTTCTTAATTCTTATTTTTCACTGTACAGTTAACAAAAATGTTGCTAGAGAAATGGATTCAAGCTTCTACCTCCACACCTAATATCTATTACACTCTCTTGCTTTTGTGGATTAAAGTAATTCATTTTAGGGCTGGAAAGATTATGCAGGGAACTTGCCTTGCATATGGTTGACTCCAATTTAATCTTTGGCACTGCAAAAGGTTCCCTAAGTATTGACAGGAGTGATTCCTGAGCATAGAGCCAGTAATTAGCGCTAAACACTGCCCCTTTGTGGACCCCCAGAAAAAAATGTATTTTATAGCATCTTTAATGGAACAGGATTTACCTCCTGTAGCTCATCCAGCTGTTAATGCTTTTGCAAATGGGCACTCCTGTATGTGGAGCTCCAGATGGGACTCTCTGAGGTTGAGATAAATGATGCTATTGGACTTAACTTAAAGGTCAACAAAGCATCCTGGAGGAAGGTGAGCAAGAGTGAAAATGTTTGGATGTGCTTGACTGAGCTGAAGAGATTAAACTATACAGTGAGCTCACTGAAAAGAAGCTAAACCCTAAGAATAATGTAACAGGGGGGGAAAGATTGGCAAATAAAGTTCCATTGTCAAGCAAAGAAAAATTCATCTTATTTTGGATTAAATAGAATGGTTTCTCTTTATTGTTTTTTGTAATTACTTTATGTAAGCGATGTGGTTACAAAATTGTTCATGGTTGAGTTTCAGTCATAGAATGTATACCAGTGCACATTTCTTGTCATCAATGTCTCCAGTTCCCCTCACACACACACCCTTCCCCCACCTGCCTCCAGGGCAAACATTTCACTTCTCCTCTCTCCCTCTCCCTTTTACCCTCTTACTCACCCCCTTTTTTTCTCTTCTTTCTCTCTCTTCTTTTTTGACACTGTGGTTTGCAATATTGTGAATGAAGGGGTATCATGCATATTACTTTTTTTTTCAGTGCCCAGTTCTTGTTCAGTGCGATCAGTTCCAACTATCATTGTCAGAGTGGACAGTGCACTATTCTAAACTATATTCACCACTCTTTGAGGCAAGCTTCTGACCATAACTGGTCCTCCTTAAAAAGTCATTAATAATGGAGGGGCCAGAGAGATAGCATGGAGGTAGGGCATTTGCCTTGCATGCAGAAGGACGGTGGTTCAAATCCCAGCATCCCATAAGGTCCCCCGAGCCTGCCAGGAGTTATTTCTGAGCACAGAGCCAGGAGTAATCCCTGAGCACTGCCGAGTGTGACCCAAAAACCAAAAAAAAAATTGTTATTAATAATGAAAAGGTTATAGTCACTTCTAGAACAAAAGAAAGGATTCTCTGAAATTGTAATAGCATTGAAATTGGACAAAATAATATTTCAAGCTATATATTTTTGTTGATATTGAAAAGTACCCAGCTAGTGAATTTAACAAAATTTCTTACATTTTGGAACATGGAATGAAGGAGATAAAGAAGCCAGGACATGCTAGCTAGCAGACAGATTAGAACCTGGTAATGTGGTTTAGATAAAGCCAGTGTCTCCAAACCAGTCTAAAGGTCCAGACCCTTTAGGATACAGATATACCAAACCCAGAAAATATTGGACTCCCCTTTAGAGGAAAGCCTCCTATTGGAACAAAGGCGATGATAAAAAAAAAATATCCAAGTCTACTATTAATGGTTCCTAACTTTCCTCCTTGACAACACTTTAGCAAGAGAATATTACTACAAAGAAACTAACTAATGGAAGTAGTATAGGAATTCACCACTATAAAAAAGTACATAAAGTATACTATAAAGGTTACTATAAATGTAAAAGTTTACTATAAAAGTAAACATTACTCTAAAAGTAACTTTTCAGAGATAAATGGTGTCTATACCCATTACAAGGATCACACATATCTCAACTTGCTATGCATGCTCAGGTTCACCCAAGCATGTATATATGTACTCCCATCCTTCTAGAAAGTGCATGTGCCTCTCAAGTTATTCTTCACTCTTTCTCACCTCATAATACCTAAATAAACTTATCTTGTTTCCCTATTCATCTTCTTCCTAAAATTCTTTCTTGTGGAGACAGACCATGAACTGGGCAGGGATCAGGAATGCCATTTGCTATCTGCAGAGGCCAATTCCTCACTTTAGTTTGAGGCCACAGCTCCCCAAGAAATCACAAGAGTTCAAGTAAGACTTAGGTTTAGTCTAGGACAGATGCTGCATAGCTGATGGGATGCAATGTCCATACCGCACAGATGCTCTGACAGACTCTATCAGTCCTCCAACTCACCCCCACCCTGCAAAAGCAACATCCCCAGGTGACTAAACTGGGTGAAACAAGAAAGCAGCAGTAGTAGCTCCTCCCCTCTCCAGGGTACTCACTCCCTCCCTCCTCACATAAGCCATCTCCAACATTTCCAGAGACATACAGGAGTCCGCTAATCTGCAAAATTTTACTAGATGCCTAGGAGTTGGAGGAGAAAGAGAAAATGGAGAAAGAAAGAGAGGGGGAGGAGGAGAAGGAAAAGGAGCTTAATAGTTCTTTGCTTTCTGAAAACATTTTTTAACATTTATTTATTATTTATTTATTTATTTTAGTTTTGGGGCCACATCTAGCAGAGCTCAGGAATCACTTCTCGCCCTGTGCTCAGAAATAGCTCCTGACAGGCTAGAGAAACCACGTGGGATGCCAGGAATCAAACCCGGGTCCATCTGGTGTCAGCCATGTGCAAAAGCTAATGCCTTATCACTGGGCTATTGCTCTGGCCCCTTCTGAAAGGGGCCAGTTAAGTAGGCTATAGGGTGTGAAGACAGACAACAATAAATATGACATGAACCACATGGTCATCTAAGGTAAAACACATTCTATGGGTTCTTCTGAAAAAATGAGGATAGAAATTCTCCTGGGGTTCTCTCAAAACTTTGGCTTGGAGAAAAAGCAGTGGCTTTACAGGAACCGAAAGGTCTGAGATTAACGTCAGATCAACAAAGAGGTGGAAATCCAGGAATAAAACAGAATTTATTGGACAAAAACAGGAACCCAAATCAATAAGTAATCTTCCTGGTAAAGATGAGGCTGATCAGTGAGCACTGTTACATGCCGGCAGGGGATAATTAGCTTAATCTCCACGTCACCACAACCCTCCACAGTAGGAGCCATTCTTAATTCCAGTGTTACAAAAGGAGAAGAGGAGGCATAAATAGGTTAATTACATGATGTCAAGTTATGTGATCAAATGCTCTTGATCATTAAGCTGAAAGAGAAGGGAAAGAAAGAGAGAGAGAGAAAGAGAGAGAGAGAGGAGAAAGTTATAGAAGTAGAGAAATGCATTCCCATGTTACTCAGAAAATATTCTTAGACATTCCTTCACACATTTGGATCCAGGTATAGTTTTTTTTTCTTTTTTTCTTCCATGTCTCCTCATTCACAATACAGACCAGGCAAAGGGCCTGGGCTGAGGTGTATATGGGGTGCATTTACTGTACCTCCTCTTTCTATACAGTGTAAAGAACACAGCCTGTGGTAAGCATTGGGAGGCGAGTTCCAGGTATAGTTTTAAGGGCATTTTTTTTTTGTACAAAGCTAAATTGTAAAAAGGGTCCACTTATGTGAGTTTCAGAAATATATAACATAATAATCATGTTTTGGGTGCCTTCTAATTTATGTCTCTATAACTTCGAAAATGTTAATTTACCTTCTCTGATGCCTGAGTTTTTCCTATCATTAAAGCAGTGGGTTGGACAGAAGACCTAGCCCCTCAGATCATGTTCATTATAAACTAGCCCCTGAGCCTCAAGTAAAAACCTAAGTGCCTGGTACATAGTGCCCCATAAATGGAACCTTTTGTTTGTTCTCTGCAGTTAAAATATTCACTGATGCTGAATCTGCAAGAAGACAGCTGGCCACCGGCAAACCTGCTCAGGGTCTGGCTGTCAGGTGCATTGACTCTAAGTGGGAGACATCTGGTTTACTTCATGTGGGCCACTAGGGTTTCCCTCAAATAAAATTAAGATCAGTCTAGAGAAAATTTGGGGGAAACATACACTCCAAAGGTCACTTTCATGCCTGATCGTGTGAACAGAATTTTAATGTGGAAAAGAATTTGTTGCTGCTACTGTCTGAATATATATTGTGATTAGTTGCGAGGTGGAATTGACTGGCTACCGTTTTCCCAAGGCTTAAAGTTTCTTATTCCAAGTTCAACACATATGTAGAAGCTTTGCTTACTTTCTCCCACCAGGGTTTTTATAGAAGAGCCTGAATTAAGATTAAACAAATATATAACAAACACGTATCACATTTTCAGCTGGGGAGAAAAAAAGAAAGCAATGAAAGGCTGAGCCTTCAATCCACCTCTGTGCTTCCAGCTGAGCTTTAAATGTCAGCTGTTCTACTTAAACAGAAACAGAGAGCCTGGCTCATGTCTCAGTGGGGAGCCAAGTGAGAAGAGAAACCAGAGAAAGGAGACGATTGTTTTCAAAACTGCAGTGCTGGTGTACTTGCAGTTCTCATAGAGCAATAATTGCTGAACACCAAATTTTTAGCTATCAAAGGGCCACTGTTAAAGAGTTAAAACCCCTTCCCACATGCTTGGCTAGCATGTGCTATAAGTCTAAAAGTTCCTATAGTGTCTGTTAGTTGTTTTATTTTCGAGAAAATAAGAAAACTGGAAAAGAAAATCAGTACATTATTGGCCTCTGCGCGCACGCATACATACACACACACACACACACACACACACACACACACACACACACACACACACACACATAAGAAGTGTGTTCTTTTGGAAGAGAGTTCCTGGGTATAGACACCCATGGTGACCTTGCTGGGAATACCCACAGATGTGATCCATCAGACCATTCTAATCACAAGTATTTTAAACACCAAAATGAAATAAAATACTCTTTGGTTTAGCATACACAAAATGTTCTGTTTCACAAACACTCTAACATGATTTTCCTTTCTTTTGCTAACTCATCTCCAGGATTTAGCCCTGCTCAGCAGGGGATGGCTGAGTATTCTGAGAATTGTGTGTTTCTGTCCTCAGCAGGACTTAATCCTCAGTGCCTGCCCTGACTCAGGGATGATCAGAGACAGAAACAGTAGGAAGGGTGTGGGATTGTTGGGGAGTTTGAGGAGACAGCAAGGCATGCATTACGCAGCTTTCTGTTCATCAGAACACATTAACAACTGAAGGGAAGTTATTTGAATACAGAAACCTCACTTCTCTGAAATGGCCTGAGATTGAAGAATTTTTAAGGGGGGGTCCCTTCTAAACAGCTGAGGGTCTTCCAGTGATTCACCTGGCAGTGCTGGGGGAACTGCCCCAGTAATACTTGATAGGCCACATGATGCTGGGTATGGAACCTGGTCAGAGGCATGTGCCCTAATTGCTGCTCTATCTCAGATCCCCTGGCATTTAAGAAGTCCATGAAACAAGGAAAAGTGAGCTGTTGGATTTTATAGTGCACCGCTTAGCTTGTTAACTTGTATTGACCTTGAACAGGATGCTAAAGTAGGGGGCAGGTTACCTCATAATGAAATCTTCCCATTGCTTCCAAAAGATATTAAAAAGATTATAAAAATTATATTTTATTAAATTTGAGTATAAAATTATAATTTTTGTTAAAGCCTTATATCTCTTACAAAGAAGGATCTGAAAAGTTCACCTGTCCCAAAAATCCCTCTCTTTCTGCAGATTATTCTTTGCATTCAATCATTTCAAGGGCAGGAAAATGGGTTTATTTGGAGAAGGGAGAGAAAACAGGATCTCCAGTAGACACTGGCTTAGCCTTTAGCATGGGCTGTCTGAGCCCCCTGCAGGGGCTGGGATGAATAGGCAAATAGGGGAAGTGGGAAAACTATTTTTCAGTTATTTCCTACTTCTTTATGTTTCTCTAGGCCCAGCTAAGACTAGAGAACAAGAGTAGACCAGACTATATACCTGCTTTTATTCTCAAGAGAATAGATTTAGAGAAAACATCATCATAGTGCCTCTCAAGATCAATCAAATTTATCTTTGAATCACAGATGTGCCACAGCATACTCAAAGACAGTAAGATACTTAAGAATTCAGGTCAGGAGTTTTTAATATCTAGGAACCAACAGTTCTGCAAGAGAATACAACAAAAGAAAGTAGAGGAGGGAACATTGGTGGAGGGAAATTGACACTGGTGTTGGGATCAGTGCTGGAAAGAACATTGTCTAAAACTCAACTATGTATTCATAACTTTGCAAAATATGGTGCTTTGATAAAATAAAATTTTAAGCTACTTAAATCATTTTATAGCTATTTTATTAAATAAAATTCTAAATTTGTAAAAATTTTGTGAAATATTATTTTACCTTTAAGCACATCTACAAGCACTTTAAACACATGTACAATTAAACAAATGTGATTATCTATGTAAGTTATATTCTTATCATGAAATAAAGCATTTCCACATATGCCCATAGGTGTAAAGAGACCACACACTGTAAAGTATAAGCTTTATAAAATCTGTGGATCATTAATAAAAGGTATTTAACGTACCCATCCATCTCCACTCCAATATAAAATATAAAAACAAGTGTTCTAATGATAAAATATTATCTCTAGCTTTGAGCAATCAAAACTACAGTAAAGTAGAATTCTTATCACTGCCTTGAGTTGTTAAAAGAAATTTATGTCCTTTTTTGTTTACATCTAAGATCATATAGGTATAAACTGATATTATTGGCAAGCAATCTTAAAAGGCTCACTAAGCAAAATGTCAGCAATCTAGACAGCTAGACCATTAAAAAGAAATGCTCTTGATTTTAGAAAGAGACTTTAATAAAGCCTGCTCTGGTGAGAGATGCCTTGATACTCAAAGTCATCCCCACTTTTCTCTCTCTTTTCCAGATGTGACTGAGCTGGGACCAAAGAAGACCACATCTGCACGTGTGTGCATGTGCTGCTGGCTGGACATTTTCTGGAAGCAGCTTCATCTTATTCTCATTAGCGTGCAGCCAAGAACTCTGTCCCCTTTTCCCTCTTTCTATTCAGAACATTGGCTGCCTTCCTTTCCAAATCAATGGCAAACCTTCCAAGTTGTGCTGGAGCCAATCCCCTCCTCCACTACCCTCCACCACTGACTAGTAAATCCTCTGGAAATCAAAGCCTGAAATGAACATTTTCTTACTGTGAGAGGTTCTTTTAGGTCAGAAAGCAAAGATTTAGGTATATTCCTTATAGAACTTGAGAGCATGCAATAGAGCTTTATCACTTGAATTGTGGATTTGAATAGAGGACCCATCATTCTTGGATCCCCTTTTTCTTCACGATGCAAGAATGAAGACAGGTCCTTAGAGGCAAAGATTCTAGGAAAAAGTAGGACAACATTTGCATAATATTATTTTTTTCTGCGAAGTATGTAAAATGCTCATTGGTCCAAGTTTATCTGGGGTGTTACAGTGCTGCCTAATAAGAGAGGCATCATGGAACAAAAATGCAAGTCCTTTGGGGCACTGGCTGAGCCTCTCTTAAGGCTGATTCTAAGTCAGATCATTCCAGGCCACCAAGCATATCATCCTAAATCTATAGTATCTCTTCTATTTTATCTACCCTCTTCTCCAAAATGATCACAGAGCCAGACTTTACAAAGATAATTATTAGGTACCTCACAGGAGTCAAGAATTAACTTCTAGATTCTAATTTGATTCCCAACTTCAAATGAATCCAGAAAGCTGCAGAAAATGTGCCCATCCTGGTACCCCGGAGTAACTGTAAGCCCAGGGAACCCCAAAATCTCCTATATGAGATAATAGGCTTCTGAGAGCTAGAACTGAACTGAGTAAGGTACAGAATTGTCCATGACCAGTCACAATGCCAGCACTGTGTTTTTATGACTCCTAAAGGGGCTTATCCAGCTCAACTTTCTAGAACACTATAAGGGCTGCAATTTAACCAAGGACTACATCAAGAGTTATTCGTGATTTGCCAATAGCTTAAGCTTCTTCCCTTTTTTTGGGGGGGGGGAGTCATACCCAGCTGTGCCCAGGGGTTGCTCCTGGCTCTATGCTCAGAAATAGCTCCTGGCAGGCTGGGGGAACATATGGGATGCAGGGATTCAAACCACCATCTTTCTGCATGCAAGGCAAATGCCCTATCTCCATGCTATCTCTCCAGCCCCATATTGAGCTTCATTAATAGCAAGTCCTTTCCTCTCATCTTACCCACTCTGCCAATGTGACTCCCACATGAGTCCATCCAGTTTCAGAGACCTGGATTATCCACCTCTGATACTTTTCTTCTGATCCGTTGATCTCTTATAAACTATGTGAGCAACTTGCCTCAGAACTTACTCTGTTCATTTTTAATAATTCATTTTAGTCAATCTATTTCTTGGGTATACTCTCAAAGAGATAAAAGCAGAGACTCAGGCATATTTATATATTCATTTTTATTATTAACAGCATTACAGTGTTCCCAGGATTAATCAATTCAAATGTCAATCAAGGGGGAAATAGATATGTTGAATGTGGCAAACACACACAATGAAAAAATAGTCATTAAAATGAAATTCAATACTGCCCTTCTATGGATAAAACTTGAAGACATTTGGTCAAATAAAACAGACCAATCACTTGGATGGAGGAAATGGCTCAAGGACAGAACACATGCTTAGCATGTCTGAAGGCCTGAGGTTGATCTTTGGTATATCATAGGGCTTGTGAATACCACTGGATACAGGTCTGGGGGGCCCAGAACTCCTCAAGGGTATCCTAACTACCACTCAGAACTGCAGGACCAGAGCATTACTGCATCTTCAGGTCTGAATATTAAACAGTTGGCTTGCATGGCTAAGAGTCACTAGAGGGGCCCAGAGGTCTCAAGTATCACGTGGGAAGTCTCTCCATCCACCAGAAAATAAAAGAAAGGAAAAGTAGAAAGAGAAAAAGATTCTAGTCACAAAAGGATAGATACTATGATTCCACTTATGTGAGATAGGTAAGATAGTCAACATCATAGTCAAGAAAGCAATTGAGGGGCCGAAGAGATAGCATGGAGGTAAGGTGTTTGCCTTTCATGAGAAGGACAGTGGTTTGAATCCCGGCATCCCATATGGTCCCCCGAGCCTGCCAGGGGCAATTTCTGAGCATAGAGCCAGGAGTAACTCCTGGGTGCCGGGTGTGACCCAATAACCAAAATAAAATAAATTAATAAATAAAAGCAGTTTATTGTGTAGGAGGGAGTGAAGGAGAGGTAATGAAATGGGAACAGAAAAGCTGTTTGCACAGAAAAAAGGTTCTGGAGTGGATGATTATGATGATAATGATGAGTTGCATGTCCCACAATAGGAATGTGCTAGATGTCACTCACTAATACTCCTACAAAGGTTAAAATAGTCAATTTATGTTAAGTGTTTTAAAATATTTTGGAATTTATTTTTGGATGTAATTCAAACAAGGAAAGAAGTGTCACCTCTTGCTTTCCACATTCGGACTGCAATCCTATTGAGACTAAAGACAAAGGTGACCTCTGAGATGGCCACTCCTGGTTTTCCCCGCCATGCCCTGGCACAGATTCCCTCAACTTCATGATGGCTCCATGGCTCCTGATAGCTGGTGTGTGTGTGTGTGTGTGTCTGTGTGTGTCTGTGTGTGTCTGTGTGTGTGTGCGTGTTGGTGAGGGATGTGAACAAGAGTCCATGAGAAAGAGCTCTGCAGGTCCCCCAAAGAGGCCATCTTTCCCACATGTTTTTGTTTCTGACTAAATGAAAAGTCTACACAGTGTGACAAACTGAGGGGGAAATTACATAAAAGCAATTTTCCACAGTAATATCTCTGGACATTGTATGAGTCACACATTGCCTTCTGAAGAACTCACAGGGCTAATGATAGTTTTCAATGCACAATATTGCAAAGATCCTTCAAAAGTCAATAAGGTGAAGAATAATGACATTGATGTTGCATTCTTTAGTTCCTCCTGAAAAGCAAAGGACACACAGAAGGAAGAACCAATCCCTTAAGTATCAGAAGCCTGATCTCTAAAACCAGCTTGGAGAAAATTCTAGCTTGATGTTTCTTGAACTCCCACACCAGCCTCCTAGTGTTAACAGCTCCCAAGAGTTAGTGTACCTGCAATGTGAAATAGAATGGTGAGTTCCTCTCAGATAAGTCCAGTTCCTATTATCTGTAAAATCAGTTTGTATTGAAGATTCAAGGAGTTTTATACTAATCACCTTCCATCTGAGGGATCCTAAGGTTAAAGGGATCTTAATAGATTTAAAAGTTACTCTAGAAAGACTGGGGTTCTGTTGCAAAAGCTTCTCATGTATGGCCTGTTACTAGTTTGAATATTGCCAAAGGAGTGAGCCTTTGCTGTTCTTTGAATCTCTCTCCCTGGCAGAGTGAAATGTCATGCATATTAGACCTCATGTAAAGTACTTCCCCAAACAGGGAGAATTGAAGCAGACTTACCAAGGCTATATATGCCAACTACTCAGACACTTGCTAGAAAACATTTAGATCCCCAAACAAGCGAAGACAACAATGGCCATGCAACGCGGAGAAATTCTTTCTACTCTTCCTTCTATCTTACCTACCTGTCTGGGTAGAACTCTTTATTATGAAGGAAGAAAAAAAACTCATTTTGAAGTTTGTTCTCTACTTATCTTATCTTACCATTCCTAAAAATGCACTGATCTTTCCTATGTCCAAGTAGATATTGTGCCATTTATCACTTAACTGAACCAAACATCCTTTCTGGAGTCATTTCTGCTTGTAACACTAAACTACCAATTCAACTACCAATTCTTTTAAATTCTTAGATTTCCCCAAAAAAACCAACACTAAATATTCAGTCCAATACTAGTGATGACCAGTGACTTGACTAGGTTTTTACAACTCATTAGTAACACATTTAGTAAGTGGTCCATCATTTTGTTCTCATTGTCCCATAGTGCAAGCTCATGTCTGGTAGGGAGTAATGAGTATTTGATGCTATTAATGAATTCTTTTATATTATATGTAAAACCAATCATTTGTCTTTTGATGGGAAGTAGAATAAGAAAGCAAATGAAAATGACCTTTATTAGGATTCATTTGGCCAGAAAATGAGAGCAACAGAGGTAACATGTGAAAACTTCTGAGATTTACATTCATTCTCCCTAGAAATAAAGGTTGTCTCTTCTGTCACTTTCAAATCTTTGACAATGTTGCACTTTGTGTGGGTTTTCTATAAACACTATGCTTGGTCTTTGGTATTGCATAGAAATTATGAAAATTTTTGTGCTTACATATTTAAGTGCATGAATATACATGCACAGATGTGTGCATATTCATATAGGTGTATGTGCTGTGTGAATATGCATGTGATTAGCATGTATGCACACCTTGTGTAAATATGTAAACTCAATGTGTGTTCACATATGTGTTTGCATGCATATGTAGTGAATTTGTTTGCATTACATTAGCAAGATAATGTGTGTGTTCAGATGTCTGGATATATGAATGCCTGCACATGTATACATGAATAACTTTGTGTGGTCTGCATGTCTTCACAGATGTGTACAAATAGCTAAGTCTGAGCATATATGTATGTATATGTGCATGAACACATAAATGGGAGCATGTGTTGGGTAGATATGGAACAAATGTAAAAACAGTGACTAACTCTTGCAGGTAGGGATAG
>PVKC010023255.1:0-17346 GCA_004027635.1 Crocidura indochinensis
CTGGGTCAGCCACATGCAAAGCAAATGCCCTAGCATTGCATCATTGCTTGGGCCCATTTGTGTACATATTTTTGTATATGATGAGGGTCACTATGTGCCAGGCTGCTCAAGTCCACACAGTTGGAAAAAGTTGATATGAGTTTTGAACTCATACCTGGCTCTGGAGCTTACTTAAATTCAATTTTCTCTTTATTTTATTTGGGGGTGGGAAGGGTCACACACATTGTGCTCAGGGATCACTCCTGGAAGTACCCTGGGACCATATATGGTATTAGATGTAGGTGAGTTATATGCCTTACCTGTTGCACACCTCACCCCCTTAAATTCAGCCTTTAAATTCAATTCTTAATACATAATTCACATCTAAAGTAACTAAAGGTACCCTTTAATTCTTTTTTTTGGGGGGGGTTTTTTTGGGGGTCACACCCGGCAGTGCTCAGGAGTTACTCCTGGCTTCATGCTCAGAAATTGCTCCTGGCAGGCACGGGGGACCATATGGGGCACCGGGATTCGAATCGATGACCTTTTGCATGAAAGGCAAACGCCTTACCTTCATGCTATCTCCCGGGCCCCCCTTTAATTCTATTAAATACATATCTTGAAGAAATTTCAGAAGCAGCTGCAAATTATTCTTTAAAAAGCTCTCCATGGTCAACCTCTCTTAGCTGATCAATAGTTACATGGTCCTCATGGATCTGTCTACCTATCTCACTCTGCTGTCTCTCTGTGTCTGTCTGTCTCTCTCTACTATTTTTTGGACCACATCCAGCAATGTCAAGTGTTATTCCTGGCTCTGCACTCAGGAATCACTCCTGGTGGTGCTTGAGAACCATATCAGATGCAGGGCATTGAACTCAGATTAGCTGTGTACAAAAGCAGGCACCTTACCCACTGTACTATCTTTTCAGCTCTGGGACTTTCTCTTTTATAAGGAAGGAAGAGTGTGACTCCTGGTGAAAGCAGACCAACTCTGCCTCTTTTGTTCTGTTTTCAGGAGGGACATAAATTCAGAGGCTTATCAGAGCGACCTTCCTTCCTTCTGCCTCTCCCATTAATGTCCAAGGATCCACTTTAAGTAGTAAACATTTTCATGGGACACATTTATACTTTCCTGTGTCTTTATCAGCTTGGGCTGCTAAACTTAAGTGTAATAGGCAGATTGACATAACCCTGTGCAGAAGCCTGGGACATTCAAAATCAGAGTAGGCTCGTTCTTGGTGAGGCCGTTCTTTGGGTTTTGCTTTATGCTTTTGATCTCTTTCTTGCTATGTGCATTTGAGTCTATGCTTATACTGACATTTGTACAAGCTCTTCCTCATTTTAATTTTTATTTTTATTTTTGCTTTTTGAGCCATACCCAATGAGGCTCAGGAGTTATTTTTGGCTCTGAGCTCAGAAATTACTCCTGACAGGCCCAAGGGACCATATTAGATGCCAGGGATTGAACCCAGGTTGATTGTATGTAAGGCAAATGCCCTCCCAACTGTGCTATTGCTCCAAGCTGTTCCTTTTATAAGGGAACTAACCCCATTAGGACAAAACACCCATGACCAAACTAGAGGTTCCATCTTCAAATATCATTAAGAGGGGAGGTTAGGGCTTCAGCATATGAAAAGGGGTAGATACAAACATTCAGACACAGGGTCCCTCCTTCCCCCCCTTAATGCCCCTCACCCAGGTGGTGGTCCATATTTATTGATTCCTGTGCAGAGTAAAGCATGAAACAGCTACGTAATAAATAAGGGTCCCCTCCATATTGTTAAAGTCTCTGAACACTTGTACTTTCCTGTATTCCCAAAAAAATGTTTATTTTTGCAGGGGAACTGGGGTAACCACATTTGACATTCCTGGCTTTGCACTCAGAAATAATTCCTGGCAATATATGTGGGACCATCTAGAATGTCAGGAATCCAACCCAGGTTGACCACATGCAAAGCAAGTACCCTACTTGCTGTACTATCTCTCTCTAGCCCCCCAAAGTGACTTTGGCATGTGGGAAAATGACCATAGTATCTTTGTAACAGGGCTGGGGGCTGCGAGGCAGCTCCTCTTTGCAGTTTTCAGTGAATCACTTCTCTTTAGGAGAGATGCAGGAAGAAAGTAGCAGTGAGGATGTCCCAGCCCAAGTTTGGGTCTCAGGGTTGCCCCAGAGAGGCCATATGATTAGGCAAGACTAATAATGCTGAATTTCCTGAAGAGCTGAGAAGAAGCAGCAGAACAGCCTGACTAAGCCACCAGCATATTTCCTGGCTCAGAGGTGGTGCCAGAGGTTTCTTCAGCCTAAATTAACCCCTGGTGTGTGCTTGAGACAGCTTCCGCCAGGATGTGGGAATCAGGAGTGCAGAGATGAGGGTGGCCTGTGTGAAAGAGATACATGTTTCCTGAGGGAGAGCTGGTGCTCCATACTAATTGGGAGACAACCAGACTACAAGTGTGTCACCCTCACAGCCTGGTTTGGATTATTTCTTGTGCGATCCTGATCCAGACTTGTTCACCTGGGCTTGGAGATAAGGCTCATGGAGTGGTCTTACAGAGGAGGAGCATATATTTAAGGGAGAAGACAGACTTCTCCAGAGTGGAAATAGGCAAAGAAATAGGTTCAAGTGAGAACAAAGTTCATGGAGAAGACAGACTTGAAGAGAAAGAAGCCTTGAATGGTTTTCCAAAGGAGCTCATACACAATTCTTCCAACTGCGGTTTTTTTCTTTTTTTCTGGAATTTTGCAGCCATAAAAATTAACCTGGGTGTTGTTACAAGAAAGTCTTGCACTGTTGATGGTTGTGTGACTACCTGTTGAGCGGGGCTCCTGACTGCTGGTCAGTTCAGGGTCCCAGCCCTTTTTAGGGCTCCCTCCAGGGACGTCGCAAATAAATGCATGAAGGAACAGTTAAAAAATTCTTTAAAAAAAGAGAGAGAAAAATTCTTTGAAAGGAGGAGAGTGAGTGAATATGAGGAAAGGACAGTACACAGAAAGAAAGCAATAAAACAGCTGCAGTGAATCATGTTCATTAATTTCTATAGAAGCATAGAAAGCTTGGAGCCTGCTCATAGAGAGAAACTGAGTTCAGAACCAGCTCGGACCATTGTATAGTATCCTGTTTCCTAATTATGTTCTGTGAACCCCCAACACTAGGGTGCAAAATGAAGATAATGATAGTAGGTTTGGTCTGAAAAGATAGTACAGAGGACCTCGGTTCAAACCCTGGCACTGAATAGACTCCCTGAGCACAGAATCAGGAATAACCCAAAGCACCACCAAAAACAAAAGCAAGCAAACACCATCAACCTGTTTCAAGTAGTAGAAAAGAAAGAATGTAAGTCCCTCATTTTATTCCTAATCCAGACGTGGCTCCAAAAATTACTTTCCTCCCTCCTACCCTGACCTCCTCTTAATTATCCTTCCCTTTGGCAGAGTGACTGTCTTGTACTCTCAGTTGATTTTCCCCTTTACATTTATATCCTAGGGATTGAGAGAAGTGAGCAGTGCATGGTAAAACTCTTTTTCTAGACATGGAGATGCAATTGTTTATATGTTTCTCATCAGCTCCTAGGCACCGTTGTGCCAGCCAGCACCAGGCACGGCTGTATCACAGAGCTGCTCCTCAGTTCCTGCAAGGTGCAAATACATCCGCCCTCGGCTGCCAAGTGGAGACACAGCTCAGCTGAAGGAAGATAACAAGAGTGGCAAAGTCTGCAGCAGGCTGGAGAATGGTCTCTTTGAACCAACAGAACAAAACACAATTGTTTTGTGTAAAGAAACCATCTGCACCCCCACTCCCAAACCCCCATCCCTAAGATCTGCCCCACTGGTCTTAAATTTTCCACCATAAGCAGAGCTTCAGGATTCACAAGTACTTGCTTCTATAAAGATTATTTCATTTGATATTTTCACAGACATGTGAATCAATCATTGTGGTTTCACAGGGATCTGACAGAGAAACTGAAGGTAAAATCCCATGATTTTTTTTTATCTGATCGAGCATAACCAGCAGTAGTTGATCTGGGATTTGATCCCATATCTTTCAACTTCATCTCAGGGTCTCTGCTTCTTCTATGTCTGGCTCTGACTTCTCTGGTCTGCTATTTTCACCTCCTTTGTTTGTCTAAGGCCAAAGTCAAGCCCCATCTAAAGGTTAGGCCTGTGTCAGGTGTGCCGGCCAAGAGCAGCCATGAGTCATAGTCATAGGGAAAAGGCCCCTGGAAACAGCTTCCCTTAGATCTGGGGGAATACATTTCACCTGATCCACAGGGCACTGGGAGTTAAGGTCAAGCAGGAGTGCCAGGAGGAATAGGACTAGGAAGGAACTTCGCCCAATGCTAACGAGGAAGTAGGCTCCTCCTCTTGGGGCAAAAAATCTTTCAAGGAGCTTGTGTCTGTGTCTGTCTAGAGAACAAGAAAAACAAGGCAGAATCTTAGCAACAAGCATAAACAAGCATTGGATTTCTGCAGGCTAGAGCAGCCCAGAGAAATCAAATTGTAGTGACTTACATGCTTCACTTTTCAAAGGAGCTATTTTTTTAAAAAAATTTTAATTTGAATCACATCTAGTTTGAACTCAGTACACCCAAACCATTTTTATTTTAATATGTAATCACTATAAAACTACTAAGATATTTTTTTAATCTTCACTCAGTATTCAGATATTTTAAAATAACTTTTCACCCATAGGAAGTTTCTGAAATCTGGTATATTTATTCTTAGAGTTCATCTCAGCTACACTGGTCATAGTTTTTGTTTGTTTTGTTTTGTTTTGATTGTTTCATTTTGTTTTGTTTTGGGGCCATATCTGCTGGTATGTGCTCAGGGCTTACTCCTGGCTCTGTGCTGAGGAGTCACATCTGGCAGTACTAGGGGGACTATATGAAGTACTGGGGATTGAACCTGAGTTGACCACATGCAAGGCAAATGCTCTACCCACTGTATATACTCCAGACCCTATACTAGTCACATTTTAAGTGCTCTGTAGATGTCTGTGACCTGGTAATTGCCTGACTGGGTCATGTTTATTTAGGCTAAAGAAACTTCTAAAAGTGTCTTTGGGGGGGCACCTAAGAAGTGAGTGGCATAGTGAAAGGTCAAATCCTTCACTGCTCTATGCCACAGCAAGTTCTCCAATCTAAAGTCTGTTTTTCAGGCCACTCCAAACTCAGTCATATTTTGTGGGCAGACAACTAGGCTGGTTTCTGGACTTTGTTCTTCAGGGTTGATCCTAGATCACTGTCTCACTCTCCACCTTTTCCTGGCAACTGTAACATCCTCAGTTAGTTCCCTTTCAAATATCAATGATTGGGTACAACAGGTAGGATGCTTACCTAGTGACCCAATTTTGATCCTCAGTATCCCATATGGTCCCCTGAGCAATGCCAAGAATGATTCCCTGAGCATCACTAGGTTTAAGGCCCCCAAACAAAGGTAAGCCAAAAAAAAAAAAAAATCAAGTACTGATGATTCTTGTCTGTCTCTAGTGGTGACATAATAGGCTGTGATTAGGGTAATATTTTTTATGCACCCAAGTTCACAGAGTAAATTACATAATGTAAATGCCATGGTGATTAAGAGGTTGTGTATAAAGACTAGAACTGCTACATTTGCATGTCTCCGAATAATAGAATTCTTTTGTTAGGGTGGGGGGAGAGTTGGGCTAGTCCTGACACAATTGTGTTCAGGACTTATTCCTGGGTCTATGCTTTGGGATCACTCCTAGCTCAGGGCTCAGAAATCACTTGGAGAACCATACGTAGAACAGGGAGGATCAAATCAGGATGGTCCATGTGTGAAGCCAGTGCAATAGTGCCTGTATTATCTCTCCAGCCCTGGTCTTGATTTTGGGGCCAGACCCTGCATATCTCAGGGGGCCACACAGTGCTAAGCAAAAGACCCAGACCTCCTTTATGCAAATCATGTACTCAACCCATTGAGCTCACTCTACCCCTGAATAATGATATTCTTATCTCCACTATGTGACAAGGTAGAAATTTATAACTGTTTACACCGTAAGCACAATCACATACTTTCTCTCCCTTTATCTCCCCATCTATTTTTAAAGACAACAATGTAGAAAAGGCAACCAGAGACCAAGAAAACTCCCTCTCACCCTCCACTAAATTCACAAGCAATCTATCAAAAAGTTTTCCATAGCAAGAAAGCTCGACATGCTTGTCATTAAATCATCCTGCTGCTTCCTAATTGAGCCCTGTAGTCCTCTGAGCCAACCTGCTGTCTCTAAAGGGAAAAAAGTTGCAGCACATATTTGTGGGACCTGTTCAAACACACACACACAGAGTGAAAAAGATATGACGTCAACATTATTTAATCTTCCTCTGTCCTGACTTCAGCTTTGGAAGAACAGAATCCCATCTTCTATTCTTTATTGTTGATTATAAAAATGGGTTACACATCCATTTTTCTGCTGAAGAGAAAGAAAAATCAGCTGAAATGATCATTTAATTTCCCCAAACACAAAAGATCTTTTCAGTTGACTGTGAAAATAAGCTCTAACTAGCCACTGAATCAACATACATCCATTTTTGTTGCAATGGAATAAACACAGGGTGAGTGTGATGGTAATGGTGGGTTATAACGCAGAAAGGAAAAGCTGTGATTAAGTGTTTATGTGGTGTTGAGTCCAACGGTGAAGCATTTATCTCTCAGCTTGTGGCAGGGACACATTTTTAAATATCAAGGAGTAATATTATCCAAAAGTACATTTATTTTAAACAAAATAATCTGTGCAGCAACATATACAAATGCATACAAGGGAGTGTGTTTCTAGTAATGTGCTGTACATAAGAAAAAAAAAACTTCAATTCAAGACTGGCATATCAGTACTTTCTGAGTAGAATGAACTAGAACAAACAAGGAAAGGTTACCTGCCCCAGTATAAAAGATGGAACCAATAAATTGCCCCTAATAGCTAAAGCAATCTTAAGAAAACAAAAGAAAATGAGAGTAATATATTCCCCAGCTTTGGACTATAATACTAAAGCTATAATAATCAGACTAACAATCCAATAGAACAGAATTGAGAGTTCTGTATCAAACTTCAGATTTCTATAACAGATTTCTATAACAAAGAAGCTAAATCTGTAGAGAAGCAAAGAAAATCTCTTTAGCAAATGTTGCTGGGAAAATTGAAAAGACATATGAAAAATATTAGAGCCTTATCTCACATCCTCCCCTTCACAAAAGTAAACTTAGATAATTATGAATCTTGAGATTAGAAGTTTCCATTAAATACACTGACAGAAACATCAATAAGACTCTCCAGGAAATTGACCACAGAGGAATCTTCAACAAGATGATCACAGGGACAAAGACAAAAAATAAACAAATGAGATTACATCAAGTCAAGATGCTTCTGCACAGAGAAAGAAACTCAAGCTCTAATTAAGACAGTCTACTGAGTCAGAGAAATATTTTGCATATAATAATTCTGATAAGTGGTTGATCTCCAAGGTCTAGAAAGTACTCACTAAACTTACCAATGAAAAATCCAATGACCTCATTCATAATGTGGTGAGAATATGAACAGGCACTCCCCCAAAAATATTTAGGGGTGGCCAACAGGCATATGTGTGCTTTTTTGTTTGTTTGTTTTTGGGGTCACGTCCAGCAGTGCTCAGGGGTTACTCCTGGCTCCATGTTCAGAAATCACTCCTGGAAGGTTTAGGGGGGGACCATATGGAATGCCAGGATTTGAACCAATGACCTTCTGTATGAAAAGCAAACGCCTTACCTCCATGCTATCTCTCCGGTCCTGCCAACAGGCATATGAAAAGTTCTGACTGTCACTCGTGGCTAGAAAAATATAAATCACACATGAAAAATGCTCCACATCACTAATCATCAGGGAGATGCAAAAAAAAAAAAAACCCAACAATAATAAGGTACCATCTCACAACACAGAGACTAGTACACATCACATATCAAGAACAATTAGTGCTGGTGGGGATATAGAGAGAAAGGTATTTTCATTCACTACTGGTAAAAATGGTCATACCAGTGAGAATGGCACATTATTTTTTAAAAATATGTAAATAGGCCCAGCAAGATAATATAGCAGATAGGGCACTTGTTTCACATATGGCTAACATGAATGCAATCCCTGACATCCTATAAGGTCCCCCAACCCACCAGGAGGGATTCCTAATGCAGAGCCAGGAATAATAGCAAGTATTACCAGGTGTGACCCAAAAACCATCAGGAAAAAAGAAAAAGGAAGAAAACCAAGACAAATTCCTCATTCTTCTGCATCTCACCAGAGATGTCTAACTTCTTTTTTTCACTTCATGTGGTGCCTTTGACTCACTCTCCTCTAGACAAACCTGTGCTCTCTCTCCCTCAACATATTTATTTCTCTAAATAAAAAACTTTACTTTTAAAAAAAAGTGGGGCCCAAGGATGTGACTCTGGTAGAGAGAGGCCTAGCTAGTATTATAAAGGCCTGACTGCAATCTCCAGCACTGCTAGATGTGACCCCAGCCCCGTGCAACCGAACATGAGGCTCTGATACCATCATAACAACAAATAAGAACTGAAAGTATATCTTATATATTATATTTATATATATATATATCTTATATATTTTATATTCTAAACCCTGTCTTAGAAACACACTGGAAAAAAATCTTCCTCTTCTACTACAGGCGTGGGAGATAGCCTTCTTTTACAACAGCTTGGGAGCTTGCAAACATTACTTTCAAATGATCAGACAAAGAAAGACAAGTTGTATCTGACATTACTTACATCCCTTTTATACACAATCTAAACAAAGCAAAGCAGGAAATAAGAAAGACTAGAATGGTAGTTACCAGGAGTAGGTGGATAGAACATAAAGAGAGCAAGACTGATTGGTATTTAAGAATACAAACTTGTAATGAATTCTAAAATAGTTGCAGAAATTTAATGTATAGTATATGAAACATAGATGATATGATGGCACAATAGGTATTTAATGAAATAAATGTTCCAATAGCAACTATTCTATAATAAGTAAATATTTCAAGTAACATGCTACATACTAAAATTTTAGGTGATGTTACATAAGGGTTTTTTTTTTCCTCTTTTTTGTTTTTTGGACAAACTCAGCTGTGTTTGGGGTTATGTTTAGTTCTGTACTCAGGGGTCACTCCCAGTTCTGCTTGGGAGACCATGCGATGCCAGGGATCAAACCAACTTAGGACCTCACTCATATGAGGCAAGTCCTCTATCACTGAGCCATATACCCAGCCCACGTTTTAAATTTATTCGATGCAAAAAATGTTAAAGCCTAGCTATTGAGAAGTTCTAGGTAAGGACATTCCAAGTAATTTGTAAAATCAGGGGAAAGGTTCTATGGTGTTAGTGAAAGGAAGATGAGGCCCAGGGAAGACTGGAACTGTGTCATGTTCTTGGCATAGAGGACACACTCAACAAACATTGAGTGGATGACAGACACTTAGTCTTTACAGAAAGAGTTTCTATTTCTTGCTGCCTACTAAAAACATAGGTTATTGGCACAAGAGAGGGATAGATGGAAGAGAAAGATGGGAGGGAGGAGACGGAGGGGGAGAGAGAGAGGGAGGGAGAAGAAAGGGAGAAGATAAGAGAGAGAGAGAGAGAGAAAGGGAGGGAGGGAGAGAAGAGGGAGAGGATGAGAGAGAGAGAAAGACCTAGAAATTTGAAACTTCTAGAAAACTAAAGCAGGGAAATAAGATGAAATCACAGAACTTGCAGATCATGAAAGTGATATATCCAAGGCAGCGTTGAATCCTCACATGGCTGCCAAAAAAATATAGGAGATGGACTGATAAATGCAGGCTAACATCATAAGACACAGGTTCCCAGAGGCAAGCATTAATTGAGCCTTGAATCACACACAAGGATTTTGTAGGTAGGATGAGCAGGGAAGGGAACACAGTACAAGAAAATCAGTCTTATCATGCATTTTCAATAGAATGATGACATTTATCTATAGGACATTTTGTAAGTCCATTTTATGTGTATTAACTAGACAAAGGATAATCGTGGACACCGACTAGGACATAAAAACTGGGAATTTCTTCACTTTAAATTCAGGTTGAAAAAAATTTTTTAAATAAATAAATAAACTCAGGCTGCTTTCTTGGATTCCACGGGTTGAAGTTGAGTTGAAATTATTCAGTTTGTGGTGAAACTGATGAATGTTGTGAGTGTCTCTGTGTGCTCTTTTGAGCACTCCCTCTCTCTCCCTCCCTCTCTTTTCCTCTTTCCCTCCCTCCCTCCTTACCCCCCCTCAAGTTCACAAGCCTGCTATTCTTGTTCTGGTGGCTTAGTTCCTTTTTTAGCACTTTGCTAATTAAACTCTTCTGGAAGTCATCCAGGAGAATCCAACCTCTTATTATAAGGTTGGTAATATCTGAGTCATACCACCACCACCCAGCCAATGGGCCTCAGCCAGAAACCAGGTATCATTCTTTACTCCACCCTTTCCCTTGGTACCTCCACCCTTGGTCTAATTGATGATGTTCAATCAATTCCACCACCTTCTTTTGCCCCTTGTTATCTCTTTCCTAAATAGCTTTTTTTTTAATTAAGTTCCAGTCTTTCTTTCCATTTCCTGCCAACATTCCTCATCAGTCCCTGCCAACTCCAAATGATCCTGGCATAGTC
Organism: Crocidura indochinensis; assembly: GCA_004027635.1. Taxonomy (NCBI): domain Eukaryota; kingdom Metazoa; phylum Chordata; class Mammalia; order Eulipotyphla; family Soricidae; genus Crocidura; species Crocidura indochinensis. The sequence continues at coordinate 10,631 of PVKC010023255.1, forward strand.
ATCATCATACATACACAGTTACCCTTTTCTTAAGTTTGCCAACTTTTCCATAGGTATCTCCTTCCATGATCTCCCAAAGATCCTAAGTGCAAGATTGACAGTTACCCTCAAAGTCTCATGATGTAGGGAATCCCCATGCCTCTTTGTTTGCATATCTATCTGCCTAGAATGCACTTGTGCAAGATTTAGCACATGGGGCTGGAGCGGTGATGCGGAGCAGTAAGGCATCTATTTGCCTTGCCGGCGCTAGCCTAGGACGGACCACAGTTCGATCCCCCGGCATCCTATGTGGTCCCCAAGCCAGGAGCAATTTCTGAGCACATAGCCAGGAGTAACCCCTGAGCATCACCGGGTGCGCCCCCCCCCACACACACACACCTAAACCAAAAAGGTTTAACACAGATGTAGCCTGTTCTGTAAAGCTTTCTCGAACTGCCACTTTGTGATCCAAAATTCTCCAGAGAAACAGAAACAATGGGATATGTGGAAGTTGGAGGGTGGGAAATGTGAGAGAGAAGGAAGAGAGAGGGAGGGAAAAAAAGAGGAAGAGAGAGAAGCTTATTTCATGTTTCAAGCAATTACTATGCTGGCAAATATATCAATTGGTGAGATATTCTGGAAAGAAGCAAGAGCTGATTGCCATAGTTCAAGTTCAAAGGCCAACAAGCTGAAGACTTGGGAAAAGGTAATATTGCAGTTCAAGTCTAAAGGTTGTCTGCAACAAAATTCTTTCTTGTTCTAGCCAGGCCTTCAGCCAATTGCATGAGGCTCACCCACATTAAGGAGAATAAGTGGAATCAGTTTACTCACTTATTTAAGGACAGGGGATACAGATGAATGGTATAGTTTATGCTTGGCATGCATGAGACATGGGTTTAACCTCTGGTACCACCACCAAAAATAATAACATAGATTTAAATACTATAACATATTTTTATATATCTTTATTTAAACACCTTGATTACAAACATGATTATAGTTAAGTTTCAGTCATATAAAGAACACACACCTTCACCAGTGCTCCATTCCCATCACCAATGTCCCAAATCTCCCTCTCCCCACACCACCCCACACCCCCACCTGTATTTGGGACAGGCTTTCTACTTCCCTCATTCATTCACATTGTTAACTATAACATATTTTTAAAAATACTCTGACAGAAACAAACAGAATAATAGAAAGGGGATGTGTGTGTGAGAGAGGGAGAGGGAGGAAGAGAGAGAAAGAGAGAGAGAGGACACTGAGGTTTTGTTTGCTTTGTTTGTATATTGCCAAGGATCAAACCCAGGGACTCACACTGCAGATAGATACTCTACCACCTTGGGACAACCTCAATCCCAGAATAATGTTAACTATATATCTGAGGTCCATGACAAAAAACTAACCAATTTATTATGAGTAAGAGTAAAGATTTTCTGTGATCCTGTTGCATCACCAAAGAAACTCTATCTTGATCTTGTTTATGTAGGTAGAGACCTTTATCAGTAATATTTAAGCACCATTCCTAATCTAGTACCAGTAAATTCCTGTAAAACTTAAGAACTTGGTGAGAGAGCCAGATAAGCAGAAAGGGGATTCAAACATTTGCCTTATATGTGGCCAGACCTGATTTAATCATCAGCATTAAACACCAGGAGCACCACCAGCACCCTAGAAACAGACATAGCCCCCAAACACAAAAATAAACTCACAAAAACTAAGTAAAATCACTGTTTTTATATTGTTGAAACAATAACATATATAACCCTATAACAATTACTAAAAGTGAGGCTATTTATTGGCTTCCCATCAAAGGAAAGAAAAATGGAGGACAAAGAAGTCATAATTCACCTTGGTCAAAAGTCTACATACCTGAAATTAGTTTGACATCTTCATTTTTTAGCTAACAGGACTTTCTTTGCTTTCTCAGGCATAGATGAAGGGATCTTAGGATGACTACCAAGAGCATGGCAGCCTCCACAACTCCTAAACCTCAGGACTCCCTGTGGCAGTCTAGCACCCAGTCATGATTCATCTGTTTATGAAAGTTCCAAGCCCTTCATTCAAATCATTTGTGGCATAATAAAACCCTAATTCCAAGCATGTGTCATAAAGTCATTAGAAAAATGTCCTACCATCATTTTGAAATCTAGGAATGAAGTTGCAAAGAGCAAGAAATGGTCAGCAAGACAATGTCACTTCCTTCTAGAACCAAATACTACATACTTGTACTTAACTTTACACAAAGACTTTGGTTAAGATGCTGTAGTTGTGTGAGGATTCAGGACTTGAAGGCATCATTCTACAACACTTCATGTGACTGAGCTTATTTCACACTCACAATAACCTTTGACATAGATACTATCTTGCCACATTTTACAGATGCTGTATAGTGTTGAAATAGAGATTCAGTGATAAAGTTGGGAAGCAATCCAGGGATAGTTCAGAGATGGGCAGTGTGACTCTAACATCCATAGTGGGTGTCAGCTCAGGGCAGAGTGCACCTCCCTCCAGATATCTCATAATCACAGCAGCAAAGCAAGAGTAAAGAAGGTAGTTGTCAGGACACCCCATCAGGTTCTCTAGGACTCCACCCCCACATCACCCCAACCTGTCCAATTGTCCCATTCTACTCTTCAGCCAAATTGAATGAGTCTTGATTCCATCGACATCTTTTGCCTGCACACAAATCCATGTTTTTTCCTCCTCTAGGACCCCACTCTCACCCTTTTCGTCCAGCCTATTTCTGCTCATTATCAATCTCAACTTTGCACCCACTTTCTCATGGGAGAACTCTTCTGACTGTGCAGTCTGTCAAGTGTGCTCTCCTCCTCCCTTCTGCTCTGATCTTCTGCTGGATTATTTTTAATCACAGACAGCTGCATCAATTTGTGTGGTCATTATCCTTTTTCTGACCAGGCTATAATCCCCATCCTGTAGGGCAATGTCTGACATCTAAATCAGCATTTGATAGAAGAAAAAAACTAATGTATTGAATAAATGTTGCTTTTCTCTTCCTTTCCTTTTTATTTGTTTGAGGCCATAATTGGTAGTAATCAGGGCTTACTACTGACTTGCTTAGGGATCACTCCTAAAAGTGCTCAGGAGACCATATGGAATCTCCTGACCACATGTCAAGGATTAAACCCAGATTGGCCACATGCAAGGCAAGATCCCTGACCACTGTACTATCTCCCTCTCTTTGGTATCTATTCTTTGCTTTTCAACATAACACATCTAAGAAATCATAAAAGAATCTCTCAGAGTTTTGGCTATAAAGATAACATAAATTGGTAGGGCATGTGCTCTGCACACAGCCAACCCAGATTTGATCCCCAGCATCCCATATGGTCTCTCAATCATGCCAGGAATAATTTCTGAGTGCAGAACTAGGGGTAGCCCCTGAATGTAATTGGGGATGACCAAAACAAACAAATAAGCAAACAAAAATCTCTAAAATTTTAAGTTAACTAAAATGTAACTTAACTTCACTGACAAAGAAAAGAATCTCTGAGGACAAAGCCTGAGTAACCTGTGGAATTTTCCTTCACCTATTTAAGCTCTGAATGCAAGTCTCTGTTACCAGAGATGACTTAGGATATTTGGGAGCTACCTGAAGCCACCAAAACAAGATTTTTGAAACTGTTGTATAAGGAATTTTCTCCTGACACACTACTAGAACAATGCTTGAGTGTAGATCAGTTTGGGGACTACAAACATGCTGCTTTTTATTTTCTAAGTCATCTTCATCTTTGCTAAGTCATGCAAATGAGTTTCCTGTGATCCCCAATGATCACTCCCTTAGTCACAGCACAAGCTGTTGTTCATAGTAGCAAATATTGAAGATTATTTTCATCTTCACATATTGAAGAAAACTGTTTTCCCTTTTGTCCTGCGATAGAAAGCTGCAAGTCAGACAGGCAAACTTTGTGTAGTATTTCGTTCATCCTCCCACTTCAGGGAAAGAGAAATCTATTATCAGTCAGAACAATACTAGCTGATAGGGGAGGCTGCCAATCTGTAATATGTGAGCCTGTGAAGTCATAAACTATATTCATGCACTATTACAAAATAAATATTCTGAGCTGTGTGTCTTCCCTTCCTCACCGCCCCCATAATCTGAACTCATTACCTCCAGTAACCTTCAGAAATGTGACTACAAGAGGATACAGAGTCTTTACTAGGTAATTTACTTTGAATAGGACATTGGGGACCAGAGGTTATTTCTACTTTTATATTATATATAATATAGATCATTGAATAGAACCTGCCCAGTGGGCTGAATAAGGTTGAAGCTCCCTGACCACTGCCAAGAAGGCCCAGAAGATCTCTGTCTCTCTCTCTTTCTCTCTCTCTCTCTTACACACACACTCTCCTTATAATTTGACATTTACTACCACTGTGCCACCACTCAGACCCCTGCTGATAAAATTATATTATACATATTATACAATATCATGTTATGTTATATGTAAATTAACTACCCAGGAAGGTACCACCTGGTAATAGCCACCACCATGAAAACTCATTGGCTCAGCTCCACAGACTCACACTATTCTCAGAGAGATGCAAGCCATGCTGCTAAAAGTCATGGGTACACAGTATTCAACTGAAAACTCTTAGGAGTGTGGTGGCCTGAGTGTCCACCCTACCAAAGATCTGGCATTGCATCCACAACCCACAGTTGCCACTCTGCAAATGGCCCAACTTCACTGCTTTTTATGACTTATCTCTGCAGAGACACCAACCCAACAAAACACACCAGGTAAATTGTTTTCTAAGCTGAAAACTTTATGGTCTTGGGGTAGGAGGATACAGCCTCCTCAAATAACCCATACTTCTGGAAGTCCCAGCAGCCACACCTACATCCCAACTACTACTACCACATAAACTCTTTATCCCAACTCCTCAGATCCTGACACCCCAGTAGTTGCTGGAGCACGCAGCCACATATGCAGCTGCTCAACACCTCAATACTGACACTACTGACACCCTGTAGAAAAGCACCAAATAAGATGGGAAAGTAGCATAGACTTCACTTAAGCTCAACAAACAACAGCAACAATACAGATTGCCCAACTAGCAGCCAATAGCTTAGATGATCCGAGATTGAGATATAATTTTCACAAATTTCTTTTACTGAGTTTTAAATAATTCCATTACCATTTAGTTATAGCAATCAATATAAAATAAATTAGTTTGTGCCTGCCAAGGGTCAAGCTTGGGGGTAGGTGAGAAGCTGATGGGCAGTAGTAAAGGGAAGGTCATACTACTGGTGGGATTAGTGTTGAAACATTGAATGCCAGAAACGATTATATTATGAAAAACTTTGTAGGCAATTGTGTTTAAATGAAATAATAAAAATATAATAACTTCAGAGTGCATCTTTCAGTCCACAGAAACACACTGACAAACACTGGGACTGTGGGGGTAAAGGGAGATAGCTCCCTTAAAAGGGTCCTCATGGTCATCTCTTTTGGAGATTCAGCATAATCGGAAGAAGAAAGCACACTCCAGAAAGTCTTTTTCTCCACAAGTACCCTTGTTATTCTTTAATTCCTGTGTCTGGCTCTGCTTTGCCTTACACTGGAATAAAATCTCAACCCCTGCCTGCTGAAAATGTTGCTCTCCTTCAAGGCCACACTAAATAAAGCCACTGCCATAGCATGTCCCTCGTCCCTTGTACTCAAAACTAATAGAGATCACAAAACCTTATCATTCTTATTGAATTCTGTCTTGTTCACAGGCTATCTAAGTGCCTTGTACATAGCATGACCAAAATCGAAAATAAAGACAAAAAATATCATCTAATAAACTATTGATCTAATTCAGTCGATTTGTCTGTCTTCCTTCTGGCCTTCCACTGCAGTATAAATTCAATCTGGGCTGCAATCTTAAATGGCTTGCTTTTAAGCAAGAACTAGCACTAGCAAGTGCTAAATAAGTATTCGTTGACTAGATGATAGAGTGGATGAATGAATTAGAAATTAGGGGACAAGAATAATTTTTACAAAGTGGACCCATCTGATATCTTATCAAATGATCCTATTCCCTTCTACACAAAGAAGAAAGGAAGCCAAAAAAGTACCTTACCCAAATCTTCAAAATAAAGTTGCTCTCTTTCAAGATCAAAAGCAAAATTGCACAAAACTGACTTCTACACGTGATGAGAACAAAAGTGATTGCAAGAGAGGAAGGAAATAAAGGAGAGAAGAGAGAGGTCTTTTAGATGATCAGACAGAACTGTAATTTGGTGATGTGTGTGCTATGATATATATACACACATAACTGAACCCCTGAAATTCATAATATCATAAACCAGACTAGAGAGAGTAGAGAAAACAAGGAGCTTATCTTATATGCAGTCAACCCTGATTTAATCCCCAGCATCTCAGCACCCTGAGTTCTCCAGGAGTGATTCCTGAGCATAAAGTCAAGATTATACTCTGAACAGTTGCTGGGTGTGTCCCAAAAATAATAATAACAATAATTTTTCAATAAATTCTAAAAGTAACCATTATGATATAAGCTACACATAGTACACTGACATTAAGTAGATATAGTAGATATAGTATACTGACATCAAGCTAAGGGTTATTTTAAAAAGACTTTTTCTTCATTTTCTTTAGACAATTTAACATCATCTTTTCTAGGGGAGAGACAAGACTTCCCGATTTCGAGATCATATCTCTTACACTTTTCTCCTGCCACTAGAGTCATCAGTTTGAAAATTACAT
>PVKC010023256.1:0-17404 GCA_004027635.1 Crocidura indochinensis
TGTTTGTGTGTGTCCTCCCTTTCTTTCTGGTTTCTACACACTTGCTCGCCCTCCCTCCACTGTATTGTTTCAGGCAGGCTGCTCTCTCTGCGCTTCCTTTACACAAAGGTACAAGCAGCTGGCAAGGATGCTGACCCTGGGAGACCCCTGGGGCTCTGGGGTGGATCGACGGTGCTGTGGGCCGGAGGGAAAGCTCAGTGTCCTTTGAAATCGAACCAGTCAAGCGTCCGTGTCGCCCACTCTGGCGGTGGCAAGCACTGACTGGGTCAGCCAGCCGAGAAGCGCGGTGGCCGGGGCTGCCCGCCGGGAGGGACAGGTACTTCCAGCGAGCGCCTCTTGTGCCAGGGGGTGGAGAGGAGGTGTGTGTGTTTCCAACACCGAGCGTGAGCGCCCCGATCCTCCCTGGGGCGGCTGCTCCGGTGCCTCAATCCTGGGAACGACCCCTCCGGGTGTGTCCTCGGAGACAGCGCTGCCTCTGCGACCCCAATATCCAGGATTCAGGATCCCCAAGGTCCAGGATCCCCGAGCTTCCTTCCAGACCGAGCCTGGAGTCCCCGGGAACCTCACGGGCCAGGGTGCAGAGGGGTCCTGCAGTCGGAGCCCCCCAGACGCCCCTCGGCCCCCGGAGGCGGGGACAGCGCGCAGGGGGCGGGCCGGCCGGCCGGGGCGGGGTTCTCCGGGGAGCCCTGCTTCAGCCGCGGCTGCTGGAGCGCTTGAGGAAGCCCAGAATCGAGCGCTGAGCGAGGGGACTTGGTCTCCCTTGGTCTCCCCTGGGCTCCCCGGGGGAAGCGGGTCCTGCGTTCGGTTGCATAAAGGAGCTCCTCGGAGAAGCCGCAGGTACCGAGAGCGCCGTTCCAGGAGGGGATGCTCCAGGGAGTGGAGGGCACAGCCCCGGGGTGCAGGGACTTCTGAGTGGGGAGGAGGCTTTTCCAGAGACCCCAGCGCTTGCATTTTAGTGGGGACTTGCTGCCGTGTCTCCTCTAGCCCCAAACTGCAGGTTTAGGGTCCCCTGGACAAAGTTCAGAGCTAGAGCGCACAGCGGCAGAGATGCAGAGAGCGATTGCAGCGGCCGCAGGGCCGGGTCAGGGTATGGGTGCTAACGGACTGGGTCCAGCAAGGGGATGGAGGTGCCAAATAGGGTCATTTGGGAAGAGGACATAGTACAAGGGAAGGGTCGATGGGCAGTTTCAAAGCCAGCTCTAATCCCACCTCCACCCTTGGGAACTTTTTTTATTTCTCTTTGTTTCAAAAATCCAGGCGTGGATTTAAAACGTCTTCCAGGTGACCAGCTTGTAACTGCCCCTTCGGAGTACTTGTGGGACTCTCAGAGCTGCAGGGATTGACCCAGTAGACGGTGGGGAAAGATGTCAGGGGTTCTTTCTGTTTCACACACCTGATCTTGACACCCTTGAGAAGGACCCCAGGGAAGACTCGGAGAAAGAAAAAAATCTGAGCAAAACAGGGTGAGGAAAACGTACCTCAGTGAAAGGAAATGGGGGAAGTGAGAGTGAACACCCTTGGAGTGTAGAGTGACTTTTATTTATTTTATTATTATTATTATTATTATTTATTTTTTGCAGAGGGACTTAAGTTTTATTCCACCAAAGAGAGACAAGAACCAGAGGTCTCAGATTGAGAACAGTGAGGTTGGAATGTTGCAGGCTGTTCCTGGGGTGTGGGTGTAGGGGAGGGGGGGTACCTAGACCTAGCTTCTTTCTTCTTTCCCCAGAACCTCCCTCCACATTCAAACTTTCCTTGCCGCTCTTCTGCCTTTCTAATGCTCTCCAGACCTGGCCTTCAGGGGAATAGCTACCACAGTCATGGATCACAGGCAAAGGAAGGAATTAGGCTTCCCTCTTGGTTCCAATGCCCCAACCATGGGCTTGACAGGACCTTTTTCTCTCCCGGTCCTTTCATGTCCATGTCCGGTAAGATCTTCCCGGACAGGGGTTACAATTCCCTTCCTTGTAGACCACTGAGGAACTGGAAGAATTGATAGAGTGAAAGTCAGAGACTGGGGGTAGGTAATAAATAGCCTACCTCGCAGGGAGCTTGGTTTTGATGAGCTCTAACCTGGGCCAGAGTTGTAAGTGGGTGTGTGTGGGGGGCATGTTTGTTTATATCAGGACTCACATCAGTCCCGAAAGGATTTGGCTCAAAGTGCCTCCTTCTAACCACTCAGTGAAGAAAACACGAAGTGACTGTAACATCAGTCCTGGGGCCTCAGCCTGGAGGCTGATATATGTGCCTGGTTTCTTTACTCATAGGAAACTGATGTACAATCAGGAGACCCTCCCACCTCAACCCATCCTCAGTGAAGAGAGATAAAGGTGGCTGGTGGGTGGTGTATTTTTGTTTTGTTTTGTTTTGTTTGGCCACACCCGGTGACGCGCAGGGGTTACTCCTGACTATGTACTCAGAAATTGCTCCTGGCTTGGGGGACCATATGGGACTCCGGGGGATAGAGCCAAGATTCGTGGTAGGTCAGCCGCGTGCAAGGCAAGAGCCCTACCGCTACGCTGGCTCCTGATTTTCTTTTTATTCTTCCCCTTTTAGGCATATGTTTTTTTTTAATCTAAACATCGTAATTACAAAATTATTCATGATTGAGTTTGTCTTACAATATACACTACCCTTTACCCATGATTGTTTCCCACCAAACAATGTCCCCTGTTTACCTTCCCACTTCCCTCCTGCCGGCTCTGGGGCAAGCATTTTGTCGTCCCCACCACCGCTCTTTTGCTCCTTTATAGACACTGTGGTTTACATTATTGTAAATTAAGGATTATTGTATATATCAGTTTATCTCTATCCAACATAGGTGGGTGATTTTGGAGCAGTGTTTGGCCAAAAGGGTGAAAACCAGTTCAGAAGAGTGGGCTAAACTGTTCCCAAACTCTCATTCTCTCATGGTATTCCAAGCAATATATTATATTATGAAGGACAAAATGAGTATGATGGATCTGCAAGAGAGTGGAAATGGGATATCAGGATAGGTTGCTTTCATTCTCTTCAGTTTTCCTTCCTCCTCCACATAGACCCTAATTTGGTCCCTGAAACAGTGCACTGTTTCAGACTTCATGAAACAGAAATAAGTGGAGCCCATGCTTGGTGGTCTCTCCAGCAATCCAGCGATCCCTGAATGAGTGTGTTTGTGGTTTGAAATCTTGTTTTTCCTCCCTGGTATCTTTATTTCCATCTCATCACTTTAATGTCCTCTCCAATCGGGTTGTTAATGGATCTGCTTAGGTTACAGGTGGTTTTAAATTAGGCCACATTCACTCACACATGTAAAGTCAATTGTTTGTTTGTTTTCCACAGGTTTAGAACGAACCCCAGTAACTCAGGCATCCAAGGATGCTGGCTTCTGCATGGTGACTTGTTAAAAGAGAACTGAACGGTGTAGAGAATAAAGATATTGACCTGCTGGACATCACCCTAGTGGAATCGCTAGCAGCTTCACTCAATAACCCCTGCCCAAATGGCGGTCACCATGGGGTTTGTGAAGGAGAATGCCAGCTCTGCTCCCACCAACTTCCTTTCCATGTTCAGTCCCCAAGAAGACCAAGCTTCTCCCTTTCCATTCAACTCCAGTTACAGTGATTATGATATGCCCCTGGATGAAGATGAAGATGTGACCAATTCTTGGACTTTCTTTGCTGCCAAGATTGTCATTGGTGTGGCGCTGGTGGGCATCATGCTCATCTGTGGCATTGGCAACTTCATCTTCATTGCTGCCCTGGCCCGCTACAAAAAGCTGCGCAACCTCACCAATGTGCTCATCGCCAACTTGGCCATCTCTGACTTCTTGGTGGCCATTGTCTGCTGCCCCTTTGAGATGGATTACTATGTGGTGCGCCAGCTCTCCTGGAAGCATGGCCACATCCTGTGTGCCTCCATCAACTACCTGCGTACTGTTTCCCTCTATGTCTCTACAAATGCCCTGCTGGCCATTGCCATTGACAGGTAAGTGAGGGGGATCTGGAATTCATCTTTCCTTACTGAGTTTGTGGAGAGAGGAGAGACAGCTATATTCCCCATATGTGGAACTCAAGCTTTCCCACTTACTAAATAGTAAAAAGAATTTTAATTTTATAGATGTGATCAGTCAGGTGGTAACAGAACTCATTTTTGTTCTCCAGTTTGTCCTTTTTGATCCCTCTTATGTAGTTTCAAGCCTAGATGTTGCATCTGTTCGAAGTCTAGAGGTTGGCAGGTAAAGAAAAATTTAAGTTATAATAAATTAGGAATGGCATCAAGATATTTACTACTAAAGTATAGTCCTGCCTTTACCCTCTAGCATCGGCTGATTTTAAAATCAAGTTGAGAAGTTTGTTTTGAAAAGGAAAGGAGGTGGCAAAGGAATCTAAACTTATCTATTGTGGTAGTTTCACTATTCTTGTGTTATTTCATTAGTTCGTATGCAACAAAACAAAAGACCTGTTTCTAGTGATGGCCAATAAAACCAATTAAGAGTAGCTTAAACAAGCCTTTGTTCTGTGTAATCTTTTCATTTAGTCTGTCATTCATACTAATGGTCAGGTAGTTTTTTTTTGATGGGTGGGGGGAACAATCTGTGAATTCTTCTGCCTGAAACTACACTCTCAGTTTGCATTCTGTGTAGCCTTACTGCAGGATAGTGTCAAATCAGACCTTGTTGTACTGGGATCTTACAGCTGCTTCAACAGACTTCATTCATGGTTTTAGGTCTCTGGTGAATTTCAGACCTCCCTGTCAGGGCATTCCCAAGACAAAGTCCACCTGGGGAGGAGTACAAAAGAGAGACTACCTGGAAAAGGATGATTCCCGAAGGACCAAGCTTTAAAATCATTGAGCAGTGAAGCCTTATCTTTCCTGGGAAAAATATTAGGGAGCTGGTACTTAAAGAGTCTGGGGTCTGTAACCTGAAAAGGTATTCAAAGGTATGGACCCTGTGGGGAGGGTCCTCCACATGAGTCATAGAGCTGCATAGTATTATGTCCCAGAGACCCCTGATGAACCTACAGAAGGGGATGTCAAGTTTCAGTCAAGTGGAATTCTTCAGATTAAGAAAGAGCTCTAGCGACTCCATTCATGTCCATTTTTAAAAAAAATTTTTTTTCATGTCCATTTTTAAAAGTAAAAACTGCTTGGCAAGGTCTCTCTTAGCATAGGAACATAGCAGAGTATATGAGAATCATCTCCTAAAGGGTCACTCCAGAGAGACATTTTCTCCTGTGCATGCTTCCACCACTGGCATTAGCAGCCTGAGCACCTGCCTGCTGTGTGGTAGATCCTGTCCCCTGCATAAGATTCATTCTACTATGTGGGAACTTGTTAAAGGACTAGCAGATTAGTAGGAAGGAAGTCAGAATGAATGAATGCAGGTTCATGGAAGGGTGCTTTGGGACAATCAAGGGGTGAGATATAAATATTGCCCTTAATGTATAAAAAATGTATACATGCCTATATATGTTAATCATATATCTGACATATATGTATATGTCAATCAGTCTGTAGTCTGATGTAATCTGATGTATCAGATTTTGCTGAAGGCTTAAGACTTGAATTTATTTTCATGCCAAATTCAACTTGCTTGAAACTCTACAAGCATTCTCTTTCAGCATGGATATATATGATGCAGTTTGGATAAACTAAGGAAAGCTTATCTGGGGGTGGGCTTTGACCATGAGACTGCCACTGTTTAGAGTGGGCCTGTGACTAGATGCTTGTGTCTAACTGAAGAAGAGCAAGGGAAAGCACAGCTTTCTGCATGGGCTAATTAATGCCAGGGATATGAGCTGATGCTCCATTGCACTAATTTTCAACAGGATATTGTGATCTTTGCTTCAAACCTGTATTAATTTTTGTGTGTTTTTGCCATCTAATTTTAATTCTGTGGTTCAGGATTTCATTGATTTTGATCTGGCTTTGTGAGTCCAGCTTTTGATTTTCAAGTTTGATTTGTTTAGCTTAGAGTAACTCATTCGTATCTTGATGCTTCAAATACACCGAAAAAACCCTTTGAATAAAACCTTTGTTTTGTTAAAAAAAATCTTTATTTTACTTGAATGATATTTTTGTAGAAATTATATGGGCAGTTATTCTGCCTGGGCATAAACCACAATTGTACCACATATTTGCTATAGGGTGTCATGTTAGTAATTTGATCACTATGCCTCGGGTTTCTGTATATAAAATGGCAATACTAAAAAGAAACACTGACATGACATATGGAATTGTTTAAGGCAATGATTAAAAGTGGGAATACACAAAATGATAAGATCATTTAAAAATGAATTTGAATTACAAATTTACACATAAATTCATGATTGAATTTCAGATGTATCTTGTTCTAACACCAATTCCTTCACCAATCTACCCTTCTACAACGTCCCCAGTTTCTATCTTCCCCAGTTTCTATCTCTCCTAGCCTGCCTTTGTGGCAGATCCTTTTCACCTCCACCATTGTCCCAGTGTTCTAGTCCCTAACTTACCTCCCAAGGCCCCACCCCTACTAAAGACCAGTTCTCCTCCTCTTAGTTTTTGTCGACTTTGGGCATTTGATATTCCTCTATGAAGTTTCTTTACCTCACATATTAGAGAGATTTGATCATTCTTAATTAATCCTTAGAGGAACAATCAACATATCCCTGACAAACTACTAATAATTTTTGATAGGTGAACATTTTGTATTAATTGACTTTATTGTTTACATGATATGATTTAAAAATAATTATGGGGCAGGGAAATGATATATAGATTTGAATCTAGTACTCTCTCTTTCTCTCTCTTTCTCTCTCTCTCTCTCTCTCTCTCTCTCTCTCTCTCTCTCTCTCTCTCTCTCTCTCTCTCTCTCTCTCTCTCTCTCTCTCCCGAGAACTACTGGGTATGGCCCTGGGGGTCTTTGAGCACTGTCAAGGTGGCCCTCGTGGCCCTCATCCCGCTAGGCCCAGCAGCACCTTCTCCATTGATCTGCTGGTCTGGTTAGTGGAGAGTCACCCAAAGTCTCTCCTGGGCCTCCTGAGAACCACTCTGGAACTCCTTTTCCCCACATTCTTGAAAAATAATGTCATACAAGATTCTTAAGACATACAGATCTTAAGGATTACAATCTGTTTTCCTGTTTCTATTATTGGCCCTATGGTACTACCTGGCATTTAAATCAGCAAGTCTCCCCTTTCTTGGCCATGGTCTCCTTCTTTCCAGGATTCTGTGTTTGCAGATCCTATTCACTGCATCTTCCTGTGTATCCAAGACTGGACTCTCATGGTCCACAATTGGTGTGGGGAATAGGATTGGAATCATATCCCTGTAGTTTTGCTACTTTACACATGCTTGCTGGGGAATTCACTCACTTAGTTGTAGTGTTCATGCACATTCCAATCACAGATCTCATGCGTGGATCACTGTGGTGCTCACACCCCTGGCTACAAAGCTACCACAACTTTTCCTTTTAGTTGTGGTGCTCCTGGAGGAATAAGTGGTGTCTGTGGTGTTGCTACAATTCATGATTTTAGTGATTGGTTAAGCAAGAACTAACAAAGATGGCAAGGGTCGGTTCTATCCCTGGCATTCCTTATGATTCCCCAAGCCAAGAGTAATTTCTAAGTGCATAGCCAGGAGTGACTCCTGAGCACCACCGGATGTGCCCCCCCCAATAAAAGGAGCATTATAGACAAATGAAAATACAAGAAGTGCCAAGGACTTGAGACAGGAACAAACCTGAGTGTTGCAAGGAGAGAAAGGTCTCAGAGACCTGAGGGAAGAAAGAAAAACAGCATCCAAAAGAATCTACCATATGTCTCTCTCTCTCTCTCTCTCTCTCTCTCTCTCTCTCTCTCTCTCTCTCAAAACTCAATTCCTCATACTATCTGCATCATCTACAAAGGAAGACTCAGTCCTTCGGTGTACTCTTCCTATCTTTCATTACTGGACTCCATATTGCCTGTCAATCCATGTTTAGTAAAATAAACATAGCTGACCCATTTTCTGAAAAAAATTGTAATATTTTTGAAGCCCATCACCATGAATTAAACATTTCTATTCACTCAGTCCATTCTCTGTGAGGGTGATAGTTTATTAAATTCCCAGGTGCTGAGTAGACTTTGCAAATAATTTACTGGTAAGGAATGGTTATAAACGGCTATGAAAGAAGATATAATGTCTACTTGAGGGAATTTATCATCTAGATTGTGTTGAGATGGAAAGAAAAATATTTACAAAACTCAGAAAGTTTTGTAAAGTTTTGAAAGAAAGGGTATGTTTTACCTTATTTATTTATTTATCTATTTATTTATTTATTTATTTGTAAAGGGTTGGAACATACCCAGCAGCACTTAGGGTTTACTTCTGGCTCTCTGCTCAGGGGTTACTCCTGGAAAGGGTACACTTTAAATAAAATTTAGGGAAGAGTAAAAGTGTCTTAGAGATTCAGCTTTTTTTTTGGGAGGTGGGGGGCTTTTGAGTCATACCTGGTGACACTCAGGGGTTACTCCAGCATATGTGCTCTGAAATCGCTCCTGGCTTGGGGGACCATATGGGATGCTGAGGGATTGAAACACAATTAGGTCAGTGCGTGCAAGGCAAACACCCTACTGCTTGCACCACTGCTCCAGCCCCAGAGGTCCAGCTTTAAGGAAGAATTTTAATAGGTTTCAACAAATGAGGCTCAGCAAATGTCAGAGAAGGGTTTCTAAGAGAGTCATAAAAGCTGAGAGGTAAGTTTGCCAGTTTGTTGCTGCTCCTGGAACATGTTAAAGACCAACTGAGTGTTCAGAGGTGGACTCAACCCATCCAACTTTATCTAACAGTTGAAGGTAGAAAAGAGTTCTGTCTCAGGTCCGTAGCACTTGTATTTCCATTTGTCTAGAATTCGTTTTTTGTTTTTGATTCAAACAGGTTTTTTTTGAAAATGTATTTCAAACGCTTCAGACAATACTTAATGGAGTTGACTTCTTGATTTGTGGTAGGTACAGAATGAAGAGAAAGAAACAGCTGGAATATAATCAGAATAAAAGAATGAATCTACTCTTTGAATCAAAATTCCAAGACAGATGACCTCAAAGGGATTGGTTTCAAAGTAAATAGAATTGATCTGGCATTCCTTCAGGCTCCTGTCACATTTGTTCTGAATGCTTACTAGGAGAGGCTGTAGACACGTGCAGATGTGTTTATTTCCAGTGTTGGTTAGCCATTCCTTTCCACTTCATTTCCCATATTACTCCTTCTTCAACTTCTACCCACTGCCAGACATAGAAAGTCTTCCAGGAAACCAGAGCTTTCAGCCTAAGCATGTGCGTTCTCTCTGGGAAGGAGGCTTTCATACAGCACAAACGACTCACAGTCCCCCAAAAGTGCTCCTTCTTTACTCTCCTGTATCACTGCAGTAATAGCAGTGTGCTCTTTGTCTTTTTCTTTTTACTTTGCAAAGAACAAAAACAATATCTACAATGGTCTGGTGCTTTGTGGTTAAAAATAAAAGTGCATATATATTCTCAAATGACCTTCATATCAGCCACGTGAAATTAGGTTAAAAGTTTCTATCATATATAACCTTGAAAAAGTCACTCATTTTTTTAATTAACAGTATTTTTATACCAAGAAATTTAAATGAACCATCATAAGCTTTTCCTTCACCTCTGCATTCAGAGCAATTTTTTAAATAAAAAAACAACCTAACCAATACGTTTTATAGGAAATATACACAGTGATGTTTGGAAGGCTGGGACTCAAAATAAACTGCTAGGAATATGCTTAACTACTCTGGCTATTTTCTCAGACAAGAGAATATATTACTTTATTTTAATAGACAATGAAGATGAAGCCTTAATGGCAAATTCTCTGAACAAATCTTTGAATTATCAGGCCCTTTTAGCTTGAAACTGTAGGGAAATTTGGCTGAATGGTGCTAAAAACATGAATAATCTGGGAATAGTGCCAGGGTTATGGGAGACATTATTTCTATACTCAAAAATAATTACCATTTATTCAGTACATATCATGTTTAAATCGTGCTTGGAGTTGTATAAATTAGCACAGTTAATCCTTAAAACCAAAACCTTTTGCAGATAAGAAAAAAAATTTTCAGTGAGAATAAATAAGATTTGTCTGAAGTTGCACAGTTGGCAAGGAGTGGAGCTGGACTTGGCTTTCTAAGACAACCTCTCTGGGAAGTTCCCCTACTATTGTGGGTTTTTTCTCCACATGTACCATTTGGTGGCTCCTCCATATTGTTAAAATAGCATCATCATTTGGAGTTTTCTTGTCACAGTAGTTGATTCCATTGTGTTCTTTTTCTAGATACCTTGCAATTGTCCACCCGCTGAGACCTCGGATGAAATATCAAACAGCCACTGGCCTGATCGCCTTGGTGTGGATGGTGTCAATACTAATCGCCATCCCTTCAGCCTACTTCACAACAGAAACAGTTCTCATCATTGTCAAGGACCAGGAGAAGATCTTCTGTGGTCAAATCTGGCCAGTTGACCAGCAGATCTACTACAAGTCCTACTTCCTCTTCATCTTTGGCATTGAGTTTTTGGGCCCAGTGGTTATCATGACACTGTGCTATGCCAGGATCTCTCAGGAACTCTGGTTCAAGGCAGTCCCTGGTTTCCAGACTGAGCAGATCCGAAAGCGCCTTCGCTGCCGCCGAAAGACAGTCCTGGTACTCATGTGCATCCTCATGGCATATGTAATATGCTGGGCTCCCTTCTATGGTTTCACCATTGTTCGTGACTTCTTCCCCACCGTGTTTGTGAAGGAGAAGCACTTCCTTACAGCTTTCTATATCGTAGAGTGCATCGCTATGAGCAACAGCATGATCAACACTTTATGCTTTGTTACAGTCAAGAATAACACCATCAAGTATTTCAAGAAGATTGTGCTGCTTCACTGGCAATCTTCTTACAAGGGCAGTAAATCCAGTGCAGATCTTGATCTCAAAACCACTGGGGCACCTGCCACCGAAGAGGTGGATTGCATCAGATTGAAATAACTCAAGAAACCTTTCAAAGTTTAATTACAGACAGTACTTTTGGGACAGTAATCACTGTGTTTACACACACTTGCAACCAGGAACTCTTGGTGTTTTTTTGTTTGTTTTGTTTCGTTTTGGGGCCACATTCGTGATGCTCAGGTGTTACCCCTAGCCATGAGCTCAAAAATCGCTCCTGACTTGGGGGAGCATATGGGATGCCCGGAATCGAACCCAGGTCTGTCCTGGGTCAGCTGCATGCACCGCGTGCAAAGCAAATGCCATACTGCTGCGCTACAGCTCTGGCCCAACTCTTGGTTTTTTGAGAGGTCTATGGACAACTATGTGAATTGTGTGTTCAGAGAGTATGATTATATATCATAATGAATTGTGGCATTTATTACATGTCTATTTTGCATAAAGAGTAGGCACTGGTGAAAACTATTTGTAGTGATAAACTTTACTGAAAAGATATAGGGGAGTTTCTGGTACTGAACAAGACTCAACATGTAAGATTGTAGCATCATGTCTTCATGGCGAGGTCATGTGAAATTTCAACTGCTCATCAATGTCATGTAGCACATGTCTAGGATTGTTCTTAGGCTGGATTTTGCTCTTAACATTCATAAGGGTGGGAAAACATGTAAAAATGTATTAACAGCTTTCTAATCTTACTATCTCCTCACCCACCCACCCACACATATGAAACTCTTTTTATTTCTGACCCCTAGTCCTCTAATTCTCAATTTGATGATGGGTACTTGCATGTACATGGAGACCCAATATGCATGGCCAATGTCTGCCCAAACCCATTATTGTTAAATTCAATATTGTAGCACAGGTACCACTTGGGCCTCAAGCTGTGCTCATGTGTGTTGATGCTCATCATTAGAAAAATGAGCTTGCAGAAGAAGTCACATACACTCTAGGATTGGACGGAGAATTATGAGGCCCAGGATAAACTCAACAAGGGAAGACGTAAAATTTTGATTCCCAGATGGAGGTGTTTTCTTGACTCCATGAATTTCTTATCCCATAGTTGTGCAACTGGGAGGTAAAGGAGGAGGAACTCTCAGAACAAATGGCAGTAGGGGAGGTGCTCAGATTCTCTATGTCATGGATTGGAGATACAGTTCAGAGAATAAGGCACTTATTCTAGGCATGAAGCTCAATTAATCTGTTGGTTCAATAAAGTAGTGACATTGGAGGCAGCAATATAAGGAAATAGCACATTAGTCTCCAGTCAGAAGATGAATTTAGGGTTTTAGAAACCAGAATCAGAGCATCTTAGATGATGAGATCATAGAAGTACGAACTTCTTTCTATGTCTGTTCCCAGTCAGCATAAATCTGGGCAATGTGGTGTTTGTTTCCTAAACTTTTATTCTTATGATAGTGTTCAGCTATAAATAATTCTTGAGAAGTTTGTTTACAAGATTATTTTCACTTAAAACTATATGGTATTTCATGAAAATTATATAACATCCTGTTTAAATGTAGTCAATTCTTTGTTTAGGGAGTAAAGTTAGTTTTATAGTTAATTTACCTAGAATATAAATTACCTAGAGCTATTAATGTTTTTTCCACTAATCATATAGCAAACTTACTTAAATTTTAGTCAGAATACTTTCAAATATTAAAACTGAAATACAAACCTAAACATAACATGTCTTGGCAGGAAATTTTATTCAAAAATAAAATAATGTATTTCTATTTAAGATCAGAAAACCTAATTTGGGACTAAAAATAATAAAATGTTTGCCATCATTGTGCTTATATTTATGATTACCAATGCCAAACACGAGTTGGCTATACTAGTGTTTTTTTCTATGTGACAACCAAATACATATTTGATTTTCAGCCCAAAATGTATCATTTTTCACTCACTTAACTATCTGTCATATTTCTAGATGTTATATCTGCTTGTGATTTTACACTGAATGATGGTGTTTTATTAGCAACTAAAATTAAAATGTATGTATAGGTATATAAGCTCATCAACCAAATGTTTCTGTAATTTATACTCTTCCTCCTCTACTTTTTCTAGTTACAGAGATGATTCTCAGAGTGAGCCCTGGATTGACATTGATTCCTTAACTATATAAATTGTGAGAATGGTGTTCTCTCCATTCTAAGAGATTTAAGTGATTAATGTTTTCTAATAAGTCTGCTCTGCCTTATGAGTGCCAAGACATGAAATCTCAGGACCAGTTTGTCATCTGACCAGCTTAGAGTTAAACCTTTGAAGAAGCATATATATCTTTACATAAAAAGTGACTCAAACATTAATCTATGCCACATTTCTGTGTTCAGGTTAATGACACATTCATTGAATTCAGCTGTAGCTTGTCCAACCACTGCTTTCTTCAAAACTGGGTGGTAGATTTTTACAAGGTGACTCTTTTGCTTATGTGTTTCTTTTCTTTTTTGCTCTTTAAATACTTTCAATAAACAATGAGATGTATATACTGTCATCCATATAAAATTAAAAACATGCTTCTCCCAAATCAACATCTCCTGAAAGTAAAGGAGAAGGCCAGATTTACAACAGAACTTTGTGAGATTTTTCTCGGTGCATACACATTTTAAAAATCATTTTTGAATGACATGAAACATAGTAATGTGGCAGTCACCACAGCAAGACCTCAAGCATGAAACATGTTCCATGCTTGTTGTGGAAAAGAATGCAAGAGAATCTGTGAGATGGCCAGAAAATTATAAATAAGTTCTGTTACTTAAAAATTAAGATAAATTTTGGAAAGTATCAGCAAAGAATGAAGCCAGTTTTCCCCAGACTTATTAAAACTAAAACTATTTGATTTATGTTTGTCAAAACTAAAGCTCAAAAGGAGTATGAGACTATTCAAGATTGCAGAGCTGATCAACCGAGAGCTAGGACTAAATTTCCCAAAGCTCCAGAAGTTCTTTTACTCAAAACATTTGTGTTTACTGGGAGCATCAGATTCTTGGAAAGGATCTTTTCCTTTCCAAGAATCATTAAGGTGACTGTTCACCTCCATTGTGGCCTCTCTGGAAACTTTTAAAGAGTTTAGCGGAGACATTCCTGGTACTTTTGCAAGCCAAGTTGAGCTCATTCTACCCTTGGGAATGCACAGCACATCTCAGAGAGTAGTTTTTTAGGGAAGAATTTCTAAAAATGTTTAAAGCTGTTCATTCTTTACCTTGCCAAATGGGTAGGGGGTGGGGAGTTAGGACTTAAAAAGGAAAGAAAGATAATATGCCCCTGTTCATTGGAACAGCCCTAGGAAAACAGAGGAAGAGAATGAAGTGGTGAAAGGAGTATATGGATGAGTGGGATGTGGAGAATCAAGTGGGAAAGGTAACATTTCTTTGTTTTATCCATTGTAACTGATGCTGATTTTTTACAGGGGTTAATAAAAACCTCACACAATAGAGTGATGGTCATCCCTAGAATAAGTAACTCCATCTCTGAAATACACTTAGAGACATCAATAATATTAAAGCTTTGCCTAATAGATGAAGTAAGAGAAGTGAGACAGACAAAAAAAAAGACTTTTGAATCATGTCTGTTTGATAGGGCAAAGAAGTCTACTGAGAATAGTATGTTTTAAAAATCTCACTCAGTTCTCCAAAATAGACCTCCAAATCAGGGACAAGCATTGCCTTTCTTTTACAGAAGGGTTTTTTCAATCAAGTATGTTATGCTAAGATCTGAATCCAAGTAGCTCAACTCCAGAAGTCAAGTTTTTGATTACTCCATACTGAATCCTTTTTTCTTTATCTTTTCTTTCTTTCTCTCCAAGGGTGGGAATGAAGAGGTTTCTAATAATAGAGAAATGAGTGCTCATGTCTTTCTCTGAAATATTTATACCACAAAATTAAAGTTAATAGTCTTTTGTGATAGGCTTAAAGAAACCCAGCATTTTAAGAGTTTATTGAGTGAGGAATTAAAATGTATTAGTACAGAGCCAAGAGTATAAAATGGAGAAGAGAAAGTATCTCCCATAAATTATATTGGGAAAGCTGGATAACCACATGCAAAATAATAAAACTGGATCACTATCTCACACTAAAAAAATAAACTTACTCAAAATGGAGTAAAGACTTGGATTTTAGGTCTCAGGTCATAAAATACATTGAGGAATACATGGGCAAAACATTAGGTGATATTGGCCTCAGTGATGCTTTATGGATTTGACTCCAATGGTGAAGTAGAAAAGCAAAAACAATTGAGTAGGATAACATCAATCTGGAAAGAGTCTGCATAATGACAGAGAATATCATAAAAACAAACAGATGTGTTATTTAATGGAAAAAATAGTTGCACACTATACATCTGATAAAAAGTTAATATCCAGGATGTATAAAAACATATAAAAGTTAGCAACAAAAAGTTAACAACTTTGTCATAAAATAGGGAGAGGACTTATGGGAAAGCTCAATAGGCTAGAACAATGTTTTTCATGCAAGAGGCCTGAATTTAATTCCTAGCATTACATGGTTCAGTGAGCACCATTGGGTGTGGTCCCCAAATTTTTTAAAATGAGGTGAAGAGTTGAATAGGCACTTCACTAATGAAGATACACTGGTGGCAAACCAACTTATAAAAAAAGGCTCATTATTGATTATCAGAGACATACAAGTCAAACCATTAATGCAAGAAACAACAAGGAATAAAAAGAAAACTTCCATACATTGCCAGTGAGAATGTAAATTGATAAAGGCCTTTTTGTAAACAACATAGACATTTCTCCAAAAATAAATTCCATTCCAAGGTGGAATCCAAAAAATACAAAAATAAAAATTTCCCTCAAAATGTAGACCTATTATTGCTATGCTATTTACAATAGCTGAAATATGGAAGCAACTCATATCAAGAATTGTAAAATTGGAGGGGACATGTGTATCTGAGGGATTCATGTGGACCATGGCATCCCTTCCTCCAATGTCCTCTGTTAATCCTCCTGGACATTCAGATCCTCTCACACCTGAAATGGGTGGATAATTTTGAATAAAGAATGGAGAGTCTGACTTGGGGGAGGGAAGAAATAAAGTGGTGGAGAGCTAGAGAAGAAGCAGCAAGAGAGCTGCTTGGAAAAGACTTACCATAGGAGCCATGTGAGGATAGGGCAATAGAATAAACCGAGCTGTCTCCTCTGAAGTTTTAACTGCTTGTGATTATTTCTCTGCTGATATCCTGTGACTTCAGACCCACTGGTCAAAGGGAGGCCTCACCCAACACATGTACTTTAGACTTTATATTTTATATTAAATAAATACCTAAATATCATCTAAAATGTCCTTATAAGGTAAAGTAGAAAGGAAAAAGATAGTGACAAATTCATGGAAGAAGAAAGTGTTGCCCCTGGAAAGTGGAAAATGAGTTGCTAAGCTGAAAGAAGGAAGGAAACAGACTGTCTCCATTGCCTATTGAGGGGTGTTTCCCACTTTAGTCACTGAAGCTGATTTTTGAATTTCAGATTCTTAGAGTCATCAGAGGGATGTCATTGAACATTTCTTGATTTTGCTTCTTGGGGCTTTCTCTAGGGACCTTAACTTTTCTTTAAAAAAAAAGTAGAAACAGGTTTTTATTTGGAGTTACTGAGGAAGGAGAGGAAGATGATAAGAAAGAGAGAGTAACATGCTCAAAAGAGATGCTGACTTCTACAAAGACAGAGACATCCCTGTAAATGCACACATGCAAAAAAGTGCCTTGTGATCTGAGAGGGTAGTCTGTACAATTTCTATCCTCTAGTGAATTACAAATCTTTCACAGTAATATTTAAGACAAATAGTGATAATGAATGAGGGCATTCCCACCACTAGTGTTGTCCTTCCTCCACCCCTGTTCTCAGCATGTATCCCACACCTCCCTTCTTTACCCCTGGTAATGCAGTGCAACTGTTTCCCCCTTGTACAGCTTGTTGTAGATTGGGTATCGATTCTGTTGTCATTGAGTTTGGATTTGGTATTCAAGTCTGATCATTTTTTATTTCCACCAAATGAACATACAACTTCTGGTCTTGGTACCATCCATTCCCCCCCCCTTCAATTATGAGGCTGATCAAGGTTATTCCAGTAATGTGGTTCTATTGGAGATATAAGAAAAGATATGGGAAGAATCCGTCTAGGAGTTGTAAACATCCATTTGGAAGAAGAAAGGGAAAAAGGATATTGTTCGCTTCTATGACCTTCCTCCAGCCCTTGATCCTGAGTCTATGTTTACTCTGTCTACTCAAATGGATTTCCTGTAGGCAGCAGAAGGTGGGTTTCAACTTTTTGACCCACTTTGCCACTCTGTGTCTTTTAATTGGTGAATTAAGTCCATTAACATTGAGGGAGATGATTGTTATAGGGTTTGATGTCATCTTTGTAGATAACTTTCCTGTGTTTGTTGGTCTCTCTTGTCTTAGAGTAGACCTGTCAGTTTTTCCTTTAAGCCTGGCTTATCTTCTGTAAAGTTTTT
>PVKC010023257.1:0-17347 GCA_004027635.1 Crocidura indochinensis
TATGCATTTTGTGATTATATAATTATATATTTTATAATTGTTCATATTTCTGTTTACTTACTTAGTGAGAAACCTGGGCTGAACACAAGCTGATATTCTGGCAGGAATCAAAGAAAGACACACGTAGCACTTCATCAACAGTTCTCAGTCTCTCTCTGTCTTTAGCTTTTATAGTCCATAACATAAACCGAAGCCACATTTTATGGATGGAACTGAAATTTTTCCACCACACACCAGACAGTATCTCACGGCACACTGTGTGCCGCAGCACAATGGTTGAATAACGCTGATATAGACAACTTTAAATAGGGCCTGACATTTAGTAAGTATATAGAAAATACTACTTGCCCTTGATTATTTTCCTGCTGTTTACACCAATTAGTTTTCATTCAACTTTTTAATTTTAAACTATTAAAATAAAGGTACGTTAAGAGAATGATAGATTTCCAAATCTTATTCTTAAGAAATTGAATAATTTCTGAATAATAATTTTCAGACACAAAAGAGAAAAGAGCTGGAAGTTCCAGCTCACCTCAGGAAGCTCACCACAAAGAGTGATGAGTTTAGTTAGAGAAATAACTACATTTTGAACTGCCCTAAAAATGAGAACCTATGAGGGAAATAGAGAGCCTGTCTAGAGTACAGGCGGGGAGTGGGTGGGTAGGAGGGAGATTTGGGACAATGGTGATGGGAACGTTGCACTGGTGATGGGTGGTGTTCTTTACATGACTGAAACCCAAACACAATCATGTATGTAATCAAGGTGTTTAAATAAAATATATTATTTTTAAAAAAGAAATTGAATTGAGGAGTGGATTGGGACCATACTCATTGGTATTCAGGACAGTCAGAGCTCTTTTCTCGAGAGTTGCTACCTGTGATACTTGGAGGATCATTACTGAGATTCAAAGCTGGGTTGAGTTCTTTTAGTTGAGGTTATTGTGTTCATTCTGCTTAAAGTAAATTTGGTGCTCATCAGATGCTTAGATGTATTCACATGTATCCAGACACACTTGCCATTCTTTTTAATAATCTCACTAATCTTCAATATAGTTAGTACCCTTTAGTTGTATTCCTCATGTGTGCCTTATTCTGCTATAGCTGAAAGTCACTGATGGCACCAGGCATCTCAGATGACACAGCTGCCAGGATTTCAACTCAGTGACTGCAGTAGTGCTCAAGACTGTACTCATGTCCTCACATTTTCAAGGCAGGCACCTTTGCCACTGTGCCCTACCCAATCCTGAGGTTGATTAATATTTTGTCACAATTGTTCATCTGCCTTTTATTCTCACTTACATACTTTAACAAATTTCACAATTCAGTTGTTAAACATCACATTTGATCTCTTCCATGCCAAGGCTTGAGAATTTGCTCAACTGAAAAACTTGTCTGGGCCTGGGAGATAGCATGGAGGTAAGGCGTTTGCCTTTCATGCAAAAGGCCATCAGTTCGAATCCCGGTGCCCCATATGGTCCCCCGTGCCTGCCAGGAGCAATTTCTGAGCATGGAGCCAGGAGGAACCCCTGAGCACTGCCGGGTGTGACCCAAAAACAAAACAAAACAAAAAAAATTTAAAAAAAAAGAAAAGAAAAAAGAAAAACTTGTCTCAATTTCTGACCCTATTTGCCAGTACAGATAAATTGCTTTGTTTTCTGGTTGTCCTTCAAGGATTGTAGATGCTGCCAGTTGAGCTTTAGGTTCCTAATTCTCTAAATACTGATTTGATTCTTTATTTTTTCAATAAAGGGCTATAGCTTATAACTTGTTATTATATTCCCAGGACCCTGCAATGGTGTTTTAATGGAAGAGCCAGGTGTAGGCATATTCAGATACCAGCGTTTGTATCTAGGTAGTATGGGGTTGAATTAAGAACCTTAAATTTCCTATTAGCCTTTAGAGTATGTGGGGCAGACCCCTTAACATCACTTCAGTTACAAGTGGCAGCTGACCCTGACCACTGGAACCTTATGGAACACCTGATTTGATTTAGGGACCATCTCTGAGTCCCTAGGGCTGACTATGGGGACAAGGATAAAGCAGCAGGGGATCCTGAAAATCCAGACTTGATTACTAAGCCTGTGGAGTACCTTGTAATATGAATGTATTCTATCTTTCCTCTTGCCATTGGGACATTTATGTATTTTATTATGTATATTTAATTACTAAGCTTATGCAATATTGGTTTACGAGAGTGCAAATATATGTTTTAGGGGACAATACTACCACACTATGCCTACCACCAAACTGCTAATGTCCTTCCAATACCGTCTGTTGGATAGTTTTATTATTCGAGTGTAAAGAATTGTTTTCATTGTACACTTTGTCTCCTTCCCTGTTTTTCTTATTTATATGCCTCGCAATGAGTGAGATCATCTTGTATTTGTCTTTTCTCTTTCAACTTATTTAACTTTAGCTTGGCACCCTCCATTAGTACTATGTAGTGAAAGGTAAAATTTCTTCTTTCCTTGGTGCTGAGTATATTTCCCAATGTGAAACTAAGTAAATAATCTGTAAGGTTATAAGCTTAGTTGTTTACCAAAAACCTTCTAGTCATTGATTTTATTATCCATCAAAAAAGCTTGCCTAGTGCCATTTTTAAAATTGTTTATCCTTATATCTTTATTTGTTGATTTGTTTTCTTTTTGATATCAAGAGATATCCTAATCATCACTATGTCATAGTAGAATTAATAATAATCATTATAACTATAACCATGTATCCATAAAATTGGCTATAATTAGCATAATTTATTCATAAAAGTAACTAAAATAAAATGTCATTGCTGCTTAGATCATAGTGTTTCTCCCCACCAGTGGGAGGGAGTATGGGGATTGGGCTTCATTCAGTGCTGCTCAGGGCCTTGTCTTTGTGCTCAAGGTTCATTATGGCAGTGCTTGGATACCACGTATAGTGTACTGCCCACTTATACTATCTCTTTGGTCTCAGTATCATAGTTTTATTCAAAGAATTACTATATACATTGTAGTAATAAACCAATAGGAAACTACAAAAATAATAGATGAGACTTATGAAATAAATACAGCTATATAAACATCTTATTCACTTTAGACTCAAATTGTTCAATTTGTTCAATGAAATCTCCTTTAAGTTTCTTTGTCTTTTTGACTTGTTTCCATCCTTTGAATATACCTTTTAGCAAAATAAGATTTGTTAGGTTTACTTTGTATTTTCTCTACTCCTAATCAAGAAAAACTTCAGTTTTCCCCCCTTTAGTATGAATGTAATTTTGAAACGAGAGGAATAGTAGAGGTCGTAGAGTAGTTTCATGAGCCATGAAGTTGACCTGGGTTCCATCCCATATGATCAATCCCCTGAGCACTGTCAGGAGTGATTCCTGAGTACAGAGCCAAGAATAACCCGTTAGCGCTGTACAGCCTGGGACAAAACAAAAACAAACAAAAGAAATTAGGTACACTATTTGGAGAGCCATTACTTTTAGAATCTATGTCTTTCTATGTATGCTGGGGAGTGGGGAACAGGAAGATACACCTGGCAGTCTTAGGGTTTACTACTGGCTTATTACTCAGGGATCACTTCTTGTGGACTCAGGAAGCCATATAGTATGTCAGGGATTGAACCAGGTTGACTATTTGCAAGGCCAATGACCTGCCATTGGTCATTGTACTATCATTTGGGTTACTTCATGACCACTCTTAAATCCATATGTGTTTACCAATACAGAAACTTTTTCTACCTAGTCTCTGGGACTTTGTGGAGTTTTATACACACATGCATACAAAAATATAATTTAGATATATATGATATGTATAATTAAATATATGATATATAAATGGACATTGGACCAAAGGCTATTGATTTTCAAATATATATATATATATATATGAAGATATATGCTTGAATATATATTGTGGATATCTATGA
Source organism: Crocidura indochinensis (assembly GCA_004027635.1). NCBI lineage: Eukaryota > Metazoa > Chordata > Mammalia > Eulipotyphla > Soricidae > Crocidura > Crocidura indochinensis. The sequence goes on from PVKC010023257.1 coordinate 3,907, forward strand.
ATATATACACATGCATATGTATATATATTTGATTAAGTCAATGGCTTTCAACCTCCTGTCCCTTTCCCCTTCTGTAGGCCAAAAGGTGGGCTAAAAATTCTTTTTGAGTTGGACTAACCACATCTTATTACAAATCACCATGTAATAGTATATATGCAGATGGTATGTATGTTTTGATATATGTGTGTTGCTTATAAGTAATGGTTCATAATACAACAATTCATATATAACATCACCTTCATTCTGAATTTGTCTATCCATTCCACATGAGTCTCTATTCCACATTGCTCTATTGTATGATATATAGAAAGGCTTCAGAATTACTACGTCAATATTAAGCCATAAACTATAAACTAATGCTTACGCTTTTGTTTGTCTAAACTATTTACTATGTAAATTCATCATAGTGAAATCAACATTTATTTAAATTCAATGTGTCTCCTGTGGTTATATTTTTTCAATATGACACATAGTATTAATTCTATTAATTTTCAATATGGCATATAGAATTAATTCCATTGATTTAATATTTGTATGTGAATTTAGGTTTTATTTAAAATATTTTTCTAGTTTCTCTTTTTAAAAACATGTTTCTGTATCATTGATTGTGCATAAGGATTACTCTGGTTCTGTGCTCAGGGGTCTCCAGTAGCAGAACTCAGGGGAACAAATGCCTCACTCTTGATTGATCCCAGGTCAACTATATGAAAGGCAAATGCCTTATTTGCTATCCTATTTCTTTGGTCCCAAATTTCTAATGTTAATATATAAAGATTTGCATGACTCAAAAATCTAAACTTGATAAATGCTGTTTATGAAAATTCTACTTTATCCCTATCTTTTCTTCCTGATCTTCCTCATCTTTATAATAAATGTTTCTGTTAATTTCTGATTTATTTTTTATGAATATAATAATAAAAACATTAAACCAGTGAAAGCAATCATATATATAATTACTTTCTGTTCATATGTAGAAGTTATGTTATATATATTCATTTTAACCTTGATGTTTATTCTGGAAATTATTTATTTCACTTCTATAGTTTCCTTATTCTTTATTAGTACTGATGACATTTCTTTGTATAAAATCAATGTTGTTCCAATGGATAGTTTAGACTATTTCTATTATTTTGTTTTTAGAAATACTGCTTCAATGAGCCTATCATTTTGGTATGGTTGGAGATGTGTATTCATAGATACTTGCTATATCTGACATTGTAGTTAAGTAAATAAATAGACATAAAAGAAATAAATACTTTTTTGTTAGCTTATAGCAAATTTTCTTCCAGCAAGGTTTTGAAAGACTTTCTCCATATACTTGCAAACATACTTTTATTATTTTGACAGATAAGGAGTATCTCAATGTAGTTATTTTTAAACAAACTTTTAGTTTAAATTATTTCTATACTTATGAGCCAGAGAGATAGTACAGCAGTTAGTGCACTTGCTTTGTATTGCTGCTGACCATAATTTAATCCTGTATGATCCCCTAATACACCAGGAGTGACCCCTAGAGTGTAGTGAGGAGTTAACCCTGTGTACAGCTGATGTGGTTCAAAGACAAAAATCGAAAAATATAGAATTATAAAATCTAGATTTAAAACCACAGATTTATCTGTGAAGATTGCAGAGATCATTCCCATACACTCTACAGACGCTATTATTAACCACTTTTATGCATATTGTAGCTGCCATACTTCTCATTTTAGTTTTTTTTTTTTTTTAACTGTCATGAATCCTTAGGTGAATTTTTTTTGTTGGTTTGTTTTTTTGGCCACACCAACTGTGCTCAGAGATTATTCCTGGCTCAGTAATCAGGAATTCTCCTGGCACTTCTCAGGGAACTTTATCTGTTCAGCTTTCTCTCTGGCTCCTCTCATTTTATTATTTTTTCTCATTATATATGTGAAATAAATATATCTTATTATATTTTGTATTTTTGAAAATGGTCAGCATTGCTTTTTGCTCGTATTCATAGATCATTCCTGGAGATGGTCAAGGGACCATATGGGTTGTTAGGGATGGTATATGGATCTGCCTTGTTCAAAACAAGTATCTTACTCACTATACTGTTGATCTGACATCATAGTAAGAATATTTTAATATGTATATAGGCTATTTCTATTAAATGAATTATAAAGAACATTTCTACAGGTCATTATTTGAGGTCTTGTTTATTTTGCTTACGTTAAAAACTTTTAAAACCGATTTTCTCCATCAACTTTTAAAAATTAGAAAGTGTGTATATTTTGACTACTGAATAACCCTTATTCCTCTGGGTTCTTGTCAAACTAGATGTGTAATCAAAACAGCATCAGGCAGAACACCAAAGGAAAAATTAATACACAAATATACTATGGAGGATTTTATGGCAATATAACTGAAGAAAATAGGGTGTATCTGGAATATTTATCCTGTATTAAGGCATCTGTGCCATCAAGGAAATAGTGAGAAGGGGTGGAATTCACATAATAAGCTTATTACTTTGAGAATAAAAAGATGAATTTTATACACAGAGAAAACATTTTCACAGATAAACATATAACTGAATCATATAGCTCACCTACCCTAAACTTTTCTTTATATTAGGGATTAAGTAAGATTGCTTCTTTGAGAAGGAAATAGACAAAAGATTAAAATAAAGCAAAATGACATTGTCCTTGTTCTCAAAACAATCTTTAATTTGCATTGAAACTGTGGTAGGAGATGTGTGAATCCTATACACCTATAGTGAGTTAGGTTATTTTCCTTAAATTCTATATGTTAGTAAACTGCTGATAAATAACAAAGTCAAAATTAATTTCAATAATGACTTGCATTTTTCCTAAGTAATGGTAATAGTTTTTTATTGAGACTTATAAAACTTGCTTGATGATTCGTTTCTCCATCCTAAAATGACCTTTATTGGAAAGGCTGAGAAAAGCCTATCTGAATTTTTAATGAGATTTATCTCATAATGTAGTTGGTGCTTTATCTTTGTGTGTATATATACCTGTATGTACACATTTTGTGTATATATATTTTTATGTAATAAAATATATCTTATATATAAATATTTTATTTACATGTATAAATATATAATGGATTTTATATATTTATATATAAAACTGCAGGGCTTTTTATAGCATATACTTTTGTTTTTGCTTTTTTTGGGCCACACCCTGTAACATTCAGGGGTTACTCCTAGTTATGCGCTCAGAAATCACTTCTGGCTTTGGAGACCATATGGAACACCAGGGATAGAATCCAGATATGTCCTGGGTCAGCTGTGTGCAAGGGAAACATTCTACCGCTGTGCTATTGTGCCAGCCCACTAGCATATACTTTTTGTTTTATTAGCTTAAAGTATTTTTTCCTGTGCAAAAAAGGTATTTTTAAATTATTCATATAGGTATATCTTTCCATTTTCCCTTTGAAAAATAATTTATATTTGATTCATATTTAGAAAGGCATTCCCCACATTCAGGTTTTTAACTATTAACCCATGACTTCCTCTCAAGTTATTTGTTGTTGTTGTTTAATATTTTTCTACATTAGTAGTTGCTCTGGATTTTCAAACTAAAAGTGACTCTTAAAATCAACCAGCACTCAGATGATTGAGACCAGAAGAAGCAGGGAAGCTGAAGAACACAGGGAAGAGGAAGGAACCCAATAGCTTAGCTCTCTTTGTCTTCCAGGCTAGGATATTTGAAACTTTAGATCCTTAGCCAAGGGCTTACTAAATAGAAGTCAACATTGAATAACTGACAGAGTGAATGACTGATGATGTTTTAGACAGGAATAAAGAGTAGCTTAAAACTTAAGCGCTGAAGATTCTGATGAACACCAAAGTCAGAAAACTAGAAATGAAAGCATAAGTAGGTAGCACTACTTAGAGAAGGTTGCCAGATTTAAAGAATTGTTCCTTGGTTTCTGAGGGGAAAGGGAAGGTTCAACATTTGAAGGTTAACTAAATCTTGTTTATTCTAGCTTTCTCTATGATCTCCTTTGTTGATTACAGTTTCTTTAGAAATATATCTACTTTGGTTATTAATTCTATAGAAGATATAGAATAGAAAAGTCTGACTTTCTTATTTAAATTCAATCATTTCCCCACCCTGCCTCCTGATTTCTGCTTTTTGTTTATAACATCAGTAAATTAATCAGATACATATCACTAGTTTAATAATTCAGGCATTTTGAAATAGAGTTCCACTTCATCAATCTTTACGTGGGATTGTGCTATCATGAGTTAAATGTATTGTGCACAGTTCTTTGTAAGCAATGAAGTTGCTAGATTAATTTACAATGTTGATTTTTATAACTGAATTGTGCATTAGACTTCTTCCTTGAAAGTTCAGTGGCTTTAGTGGCCCAGATTTGAGTTTATATTTGGTTTTATCAGTTGCTATTTTCATTTTAAACATGTTTTATGTTCTGTAAACTAGAATGGTCTCCCAATTAAAACTGGTTTTTAATGTTGCTTCAGTTTAGCTGAGAATGTTAAATGAGATAGAGTACAAAGTACTTAATACAATGCTCAACACAGAGCACATAAATAGTGCTACTAGTTATGGTTCTTATTTGCTAATCCTTTTGTTTTGTTTGGGGAGGGCACACCCTATGATATTCAGAGGTATGCACTGAGAAATCGCTCCTGGCTTGGGGACCATATGGGACGCCAAGGAATTGAACCACGGTCCATCCTTTGTCAGCCGCATGCAAGGCAAATGCCCTACTGCTGCGCCACTGCTCTGGCTCATTATTTGCTAATCTTTTGTGTGTGTGTGGAGGGGGGGATCACACCCAGCAGCGCGCAGGGGTTACTCCTGGCCCTGTACTCAGAAATCGCTCCTGGCAGCCACGGGGGACTATATGGGATGCCAGGATTCAAACCACCGTCTGTCCTGGTTGGCCGCTTGCAAGGCAAATGCCCGACTGCTGTGCTATCTCTCCAGCCCCATATTTGCTAATCTCTTAATACTTCTTTTTTTGTTTGTTTTGTTTTGTTTTGTTTTGCTTTGCAACACCCATTTGATGCTCAGAGATTACTCCTGGCTAAGCACTCAGAAATTGCCCCTGGCTTGGGGGATCCATATGGGACGCCGGGGGATCAAACCTTCCTTGGCTAGCACTTGCAAGGCAGACACCTTACCTCTAGCACCACCTCACTGACCCCTTTTTAATGCTTCTTAATTCTCATTATCATTATCACTTAAAACTTCATTTGTGTTTACTTTTTATTTTGTATACATAGTAATAAGTTTTAAAAATATTTCAACCAACAGGAGCTTTCTGATCCTCAAAATATGATTTTATAATGTATATTATAATGTATAATGTATATAAGGGGCCAGAGATAGTACAGAGTGTAAGACACTTGCCTGATTCAAGTTTCATCCCTGGATATACTATATGGTCTCTTAACCTTCAAAGAGCGATTGTGTGTGTGTGTGTGTGTGTGTGTGTGTGTGTGTGTGTTTTGGGGCCATACCTGACAGCATTCAAAGCTGCCTTCTGGCTCTGAATTCAGAAATCACTCCTGACAGGCTCGTGCGGAACATCTGGGATTCTGGGGATCAAACCAGGGCCAGTCCTGGGTCAGCTACATGCAAGACAAACACCCTACCGCTGAGCTATCTCTCCAGCCCTAGGATTGATTCTTAAGTGCAGAGCCAAAAACAACCCCTGAGCATCACTGGGTATAGCCCCAAAGCAAATGAAACAAACATATATAAAAGGCTTCCATCCATTTTGCTTTTATGTTTTATTTATTTATTGGTTTTGGCTCCATACCTGGTAGAGCTCAAGGATTACACCTGACACTGCCTCAGAAATATACTCCTGGATGGGGCTGGAATGGTGGTGTGGAGTGGTAAGCCTTGATGGCACTAGCCTAGGACTGACCGTGGTTCTATTCCCCCAGAGTCCCATGTGGTCCCCCATCAAGCCAGGAGCAATTTCTGAGCACATAGTCAGGAGTAACCCCTGAGTGTCATCGGGTGTGGCCCAAGAAACAAACAAACAAACAAAAAAGAAATATACTCCTGGATATTCAGGGAACCATTTGATGGAGATCAAACCAATGTTTTCCTTTTTAAGGCAAGCACGTTACTTGCTATACATGTCCAGCCTCTGTTTCTCTTTATTTTTGAAATGAAGAAATGCATAAGATTTATAGGAGTCAAGAGAATTCTTGATGATTCTGCTTGTGTAGTAAGTAGTATAAAGATAAATAAATCTAAAACCTTCATATAATATCCATTTTAAAAATTATGTCAAAAGCTTCTTAATAAGTGGCATCTGAAAGATTTATTGAATCAAAGTAATTTAGCTTAAAGAATAAGAGAAATAACCCTAAGTGACTGAAACTAGAAGAAATTTTATTATCTCTTACCACAAACAAACTATGGATAGATCTTTAAATATGGCTATATTCAAGTTCTATCTAGGTGAGAATTTGTCTTACCCCAGTGGTTTGTATTTTGCTTTCAATTGGTCTTAGCATCAAACTAGAATTCTTTGTGTTGGTGGTATAATAACTACCATAAATTTCAGGTCAGTGTCTTGTTATATCATATTAGCATTATCATGATATAAATAATTATAAAAATATCTTTATATTTAATATTATTCCATCTAACTGGGCCATAAGAAGACTTTCTATTCATCTTTGTAATCAGTGTGTTAGCATATGTTAGTAAATCATGTCTTGGTATGAACAGCCTTGAGATTAGGGTTGGGTTAGCTTTTTATAAAGGGCATAACCTGAAAATGAATTAAGTTGACTTGTCAATCAATATAAAAATGGATAATACATTATTGTACAGCTAAGTAACAGAAAAACTACTTACTTAGCAATGATGAGTAGTAAATTATATAGAACAACTAGATGAACATGAAAATATTTATAATTGGTCAAAGAAAGTAGACTATAAGAATTAAAATAAAATTTATAGTTACCAAGGCTGTAGAATAAGGTAAATGTTGACTATCTGAAACAATTTTGGGAAATATATTAATTTTTAATATACTTCTTTAATGTTCTATATACTAATTGTGGTATGGTTATATGTTCTATGTGTTTGTTAAAATTCTTAAAATGTACACTAAAAGGATAAATTTTATTATTTCTAAATTATCTCAAACTGAGTCTGGCTAAGAAAAGCTATTATATTTTGTGAAAAAAGAAAGAAAAAGAAAAAGAAAAAGGTATAGCAAGGACCAGAGGGATAGAAAAGAAGGTATGGTGTTTGCCTTGCATGTGACTGACCCAAGTTCAATACCCAGCATCCCATATGTCCCCTGAGCACTGCCAGGAATGATCTCTGAGTGCAGATTTAGGGGTAAGCCCTGAGCACTGCTAGTTGTGGCTCCCAAACCATCAACCCCTCCACCAACCCCCCCACCAAAAAAAGAATAAAAGCATTTTCCATTATTATATCTTTAGCTTATATAGTAGGAATTTATAACTGCTTTTAGACAGTGATTCTGTCTTTTTTACACTGTGACACATAGTGTTGAGTTGCTATTAAGCTTCTTACACTTATAATAGTTGCTTTTCTAATTAAAATATGTTTTCTTAACTATAAGTGCATGAAAATTACAGAGAAATGGCTATTCAAAGACATCAAACATCAGAAAGGTAACAATCATTATTAGTGTCATGTTATTCAGATAACCAGTATATTTTGTAGCCTTTTCTTCAATACGTACATTATTTACCTTTATCTTTCATGAATATTTGGTGTAAATACTATTTAATTTAAGTCACAAATGAGTCAGTACTGTACATATCATTTTCCAACATTTTCATCTTTGATTCAATATTTTTGCATACTATCCCACTTTTTTTTTTGTTTTGTTTTTGTTTTGGGGTCACACCCAGCAGCACTCAGGGGTTACTCCTGGTTCTATGCTCAGAAATTGCTCCTGGCAGGCTCGGGGGACCATATGGGATACCGGGATTCGAACCACTATCCTTCTGCATGCAAGACAAATGCCATGCCTTCATGCTATGTCACTGGCCCCTTCTATCCCACTTTTAATTATTTTTTCATCATATGTACGAAATGACTTACCTTCCACTTCGATTTAAATGCACAATTTAAGAATAACAAACAACGGGGTAATCAGAAACATATGCTAATTCCTTTTTTTTGTTTTGTTTTTGTGTCACACACTGTTGTGTTTAGTGTTTACTTCTGACTTTGGATTAGGGATATCTTCTGGTAGGGTAGGTGACCTTAGGGGTGCCAGGATTCAAACCTGGTGGTTCACATGTAATGCATGTATTATCTCTCTGGCTCATAACAAGCAAGACATATTTTGGATAAAGACCAGTGCAGTGCCAAGCAATTTTAGAAGTTGAGTCAAAGGCCAAAGGAAAATAATTAACAATTAATTAAGTGAATATAAAATTATTTTAGATCTATGTTTGTTGATGTTAAAATATCCAACATTGGCAATTCTCTAATAGCCTCCTGATTGATTTCCATTATGAAGACTCAAATGATTCCATACCAAAAAAAAATGATTCCATACTTTAATTTTTTGTCAAAGGACTTTTGATACTGTGAAGGGTATTAGCTCCCGTGGTGCTACTTCAGTATCTTGATTTTGCCTTCAAAAATATTTTTAATTGTTCTTTAATTTTCTTGGTATTAATTGGATTGTCAGTGAGACAAGGCAACTTTCAGAGGAGAGATAGCTAAATTAGTCATCATAAAATTCACCTCTGTAGACACTCTAGTGGTAATACAGGGATAGAGCATGTAGCCTTACATTCAGTTGACCTGGGTTTGATACCTGGCATTTCCATTGAGTCCCTGAGCCCACCAGGAGTGATTCCAAAGCATAGAGTCAATAGTAAACCAAGAACTGCTTGAACAAAAACATGAAATTTAGTTCTTTGGTTTAAGGCTATTTTGAGTTGATTTTCTGTTATGCTTTATTTTTTGGCCCACACTAACAGTGCTTAGTAATATTCAAAATGCTCAAGGTGATCAAACCTTGCTGGGAACCTGAGATGCCTTTTTGCAATTTTTTTTGATGTTTGAATTGAACCTTGTACCTTACATATGTAGCCAAGTGCCTTGTAGTTACATCTCTAGCTTTTTTATGCAAAAGCCAACAGAATAGAAGCAACTTTTTTGTAAGGTAAATCTATCCTTTTCAGAGGAATAGTGGAGCCATTGTCACAGATTACTTACTTGCTTGGTCAGACAACTTTTGTTGGCCACATATCTCCTCCTTGTTCCATGAATTCCCTTCTGGCTATCAAAGCCCCTGAACTCACTTTCCTCAACCCTTTCCTTAACTCAGGAAAATGGAAGTCTCAATCTTTAGGCTGGTTTGTATATCATATATTTGGGGATGTCTGAAATTATGCAATAAAGTTATTTTTCCTTTAAATCTGTTTATTACGGAACATGCACTGTCAAGAATTCTAAATGGTAGAGAAAAATTTATTTGTATTCCCTAAGAGTTAGGTAAACGCGACCTTTAAGGGCCTTCAGCAAATTTTGTGCAGTTTTGTATTTCCAGACATCCCTCTATTTTGCATATGATTTACTGTTTGGTGCTTTTCTGCTCACAATGTTTTTCTCCTTGATCAACCCCAACCATCCTCTATCTTTAATTATCATCCCATCCCCATACCTGTACCCTTGAACTAGAATTCTTAAAATACTGGACTTAATCACCAAATTTTAACATCTTACGAAAATATATCCCTGAAAGAAATTATTTGGGGTTTGGTATCTTAGTGGTGAATATATGTCTTGTATGTGAGATATAAACAATTTACAGAATGTTTCTTAGTTGGCAAAGAACCTTCAGCAGTTTCTATAAATTACAAAAAAAAACAAAAAACACCTCCACAAATTGGAGTTTCTGATCTCAGTTTTCGAAGTAAACTTTCTTTTATTTGCTGGGCAGCATTTTCCATTGTGAATCTTGCCTTTTTGCAGGACCAGTAGATTTAGCAAAGGTTTATTAATCTTGATTTAATATATTCATATGAAAAAATTAACAGCGAGAGAATAAAGCTTATGTTGGCATTGCAAAGGTCCCTTGGGGTTCACTCTATATAACTCATAGCAATGAAAAGTAAAAATGGCAAGTTATATTAGCTAAGTTCAAGATACAAAAGGCAATATTAATTTCCCAGGAAGTGTAAAAGGATATGCAAATGTGACCAACTCCCAGGAAAACATTGCAATATAGCACTCCAGGCTTTGAAATTATGCAGTTTAATAAACACTTGTTAAGAAGCTTCACACACCAAACATCAAATTTTAAAGCAAGCTTTTCTGATCACGTACTGTTTTTGTGGAACAGCATTATTTTCATAAGCTTCTTGAACCCTTAACGGGAAGATTGGGGTGTACAAATAGTGATTTATCTGTAGTTGTCACATGTTTGGTGTAATGCACAGATGGTTTTGAGAAAAAAATTCCATGTTGTTGTCTTACAATTTAAAGTGTAATTTAGAAGTGTGGGCCATTAGACAAGAACTTGAAATTTAAAAAAAAAAATGCATTCAGCCTGTAACTGATAAGAGAAAATCAGTATAGAATTTTAATTAAGGCAATCCTTAAGTGACAGCTGTCTTATAAGTTTCTGCCCAACTTTCTTGGGTCTATGTTTTATGTAAAGAAACTTTTTTTTTTTTTTTTTTTTTTGGTTTTTGGGTCACACCCGGCAGTGTGAGTTACTCCTGGATTCATGCTCAGAAATTGCTCCTGGCGGGCAGGGGGATTATATGGGGCACCGGAATTCGAACCAATGACCTTTTGCATGAAGGGCAAATGCCTTACCTCCATGCTATCTCCCGGGCTCCGTAAAGAAACTTTTTAAGAACCAATGTACACTCACTCAATGGAAAGGAAAGCCAGAAGGTTTCACCAGATTTTATGGTCCTAAAGACTGAAATGTGAAAGCAGAGTCAAAGAATCTTCATTGTTGAGTGACCTTTTTTCTCAAATGTTTATAGACTTTGTTGTTTAGAGTCTAGGAAAAGTTTTACATGTTTTCAGATATACATAATAAAGTTTTTTTCTAAATGTATTTGTCTTGTGTTTTTGCTAGGTTTATTTCTTTTCTTTCTTTTTCTTTTGGTTTCTGGTCCACACACTGCAAAACTCAGGGGTTACTCCTGGCTCTGCACTCAGAAATAATTCCTGGCATCTCAGGGAACTATATGGGATGCCAGGGATAAAACCTGGGTTGACTGTATATACGGCAAATGTTTTCCCCACTGTGCTGTCCTCTGGCCAACGCCCCACTATATTTATTTCTGCTGTCAATAACTAGGAGACAAAGAGGAATCATGTGATGGGAAAAGTTATTTTTTATCTGTTTCATGTGTCTTGGTTTTGGGCCTACATCTAACTGTGTTTAGAATTTACTCTTGATTCTATACTCTGCAATTACTCCTGGTGGTACTCAGGAGACTCTATCTAGTGCCAGGTATCTGGTGCCTAGAGCAGCTACATACAGGCAAGTACCCTACCTGCTGCACAAATCTCTGATCTCCATCAGTTATTTTCCAAAATTGTTGCTGCACATATTCAAAACTTTTTATACTCCTTAATCCCACATTTATGTTTCTAGATATTTAATGAGTTAAATTATTAAGTGTGTATTTTTAAGTAATTTTTAGTAAGAGATAAAATTTGTATTTAAAAGACAATGAAACATTCTAAATACACAGGGTCTGGTTTCTGTTTTTAAACAGTAGGATATTGTATATCTTTTCAAGTTGTTACTGAAGACAACTGGACAGTGTGTTAAAATGCGAATTCTATAAATAAAAAAAATAAGGTAATCATTGTCTTATTTAAAAAAAAGGAATCTTTCTTTACTATTTACTTATCTAGTAATAATGCATTCTATAGTGTTAATGTCAGGTGGGAAGAGGCTGGCAGCATGGATTAAAGAAGCTACTCTGGAACTAATCTAAAATTATGAATGCAAGAGACCTATTGAAATGCAGAAAGAAGCATAAAGAAGGCTGGAACCCTGAGGGGAACAACTTCATTAGGTTTAAAAGAGTGTATTAAGAGTATGAGTAATCAAATCTTAGGAGCTGTATTGTGGAAGATGAAAATCACTTGAAGATAGTAAAAGTTGGAAAGTGAAAGCTCTCAGAACAGTAACAGAAGGAGAGAAATCCCAAAGGAAGGAATACCATCTTCTTTGTTTTCTACTTTTCCAACCAAGGCTATGTTCAAACATTAGTTTTTGTTTTGATCTACATCCCTTTGTCTTTCAAAGATAGGATTCTTTCTTTCAGTTTATAATTAACCTCTCAAGTTAGTGGAGTTTATGGACTTTTTAGAGTAGAGGCCAGGGGCAGTTTCAGAGTGACTTATTTTCTTTTGCTCTTTTCTCATACTCCTCTGATTTATTTACTGTAGGGCTAATATTCTTGGTTAGCACCTATGAAATTCCATTGCCATTCTCTATTTCTCCTCTCTCTCTCACTCTTGTGCACATGTATGCACACACACATGCACATATACGACTCACAATCATATTACCAGTGCAGTTATTTAGGTTATAATTTGCAGGAAAGAAATCATCTTTCATCATGTACCTCCTGACATAATATAATAAGAATGTAATATCACTTAAGCGTGTGCCTCTTGGAAATGTGTCATATGAATCATTTTCCAAGGAATCTGTAGACCAACATGAAGATCCTACAAGGTCTCAGGTACAAAAATTTTTTTAAAATTATGGGGGTTGGGCGGTGGCGCTGGAGATAAGGTGCTTGTCTTGCCTGCGCTAGCCTAGGACGGAACGCGGTTCGATCCCCCGGTTTTCCATATGGTACTCCAAGCCAGGAGTGACTTCTGAGCACATAGCCAGGAGTGACCCCTAAGCGTCACTGGGTGTGGCCCAAAAAATTTTTTTTCAAAAATTGTCAATGTCATGACAAAATAAGATTGCAGTACTCTTGCAGATTGAAGGAAGATTTTAAGAACAATTTAAAATGACGTAAGGGAACTGAGAGCAATATGATTCTGAATTGGGAGAAAGAATTGGGGGAAAAATTAATCTCATTCTTAAGATTGAAGAATGGTAAATCTGGTTAAAATGGTAAAGCTTAATATAAAATGATATTATGTGAATTTTAGCATTCTTGAAGTTGCATTCTTGAATTTAGCATTCTTGAATCTTTAGCATTCTTGAATTTAGCATTCTTGAATCTTTATTTATATGAGGCCGGTTTTATTCAAAGAAGATTTTGTTATTATATTATAGTTGAAAAATAAGTAACCTGCCTCCTTATACCCACCTTTGTTCAATGCATGTTACCCACAAATAAATTAATAAAAGATTGACCAAAGAAAATAGTTTTAATTACTTATTAGTACATGTACTGAAGTTCACAAATAAAAATCTTGGTTGTTGAGACATATGTATCATCTTAAAGTCAAGAAAGTTAAAAGGG
>PVKC010023258.1:0-17351 GCA_004027635.1 Crocidura indochinensis
CTGATGGGAAAACATGGCAAGAAGGAGTTGAAAATTAGTCATGAGTGTAGCAAATGATTGATCATTTCTGTAACCCTCTTGGGTGTCTCTTCTTTGCCATGATGACGATGGAAAGTACTGCATTTTGCCTCATAATCAGATGTTGAAATTCTAGATTTACACTGAGCAACTTCCATCTACCTGACAAAAGATGAGAAAGAATTGTAAAAGCAGAATAAATCTCTCTAAGTGGTTAATTGGTATAGCAATAAAACTAAAATAGATTTATAATGTGATCATAGTACAAACCTCCAACTACTATGTAACTGATATTCACAAATGCATATATTTAACTTTTTCTGCTCTACTACAGTTCTATTGCAAATTAGCAAGTTGTAGTAAGAAAAATATTAGTGGGCCCGGAGAGATAGCACAGCGGTGTTTGCCTTGCAAGCAGCTGATCCAGAACCTAAGGTAGTTGGTTCAAATCCGGTGTCCCATATGGTCCCCCATGCCTGCCAGGAACGATTTCTGAGCAGATAGCCAGGAGTAACCCCTGAGCACCACTGGGTGTGGCCCAAAAACTGAAAAAAAAAAAAAGAAAGAAAAATATTAGCATGTCTCCTCTTTATCTTTACAACACATTTCTTCCCTTGAAAAATGATCTTTGGGCCAATGATAATGATGTTTCAGAAAAAAAGATATGATAAATTAAGCAAAAAAGCTTGGTAGTTTTTAAAGCTATTCACTCAATGACTCTGGAGAATAATTCATGAAATATTCTTGTACAGATATTTCTTTAGGAGACTATTAGTATCATAAGCTTTTATGGATTTTTAAATAGCAACAGCCTACTAAAATACAAAAAATAATAAAAATAATTTTAACTGTATTCAAAAATATAGAACAGACTTGAATAATTCTTCTTAAATTGCCTTCTACCCTGTATTAAGCATAGATTAAAAGTAGCATTTTCCTCAATGTCCAATAAGGAAATGTACCAGTAAATATATGGGCAGGACCACCATAATATTGTTGAATTAGAGGTCAAACTTCTAGTGAATCATATAATTGAGACTATTTCATTAGATGTTTTTGTAAACCACTGAGCACACATGAGGATGGTGCCACCATTAAATTTTGTCTTATTGAGTTACAGATATTAACAATAATAAGTGATTCATAAATCAATGTCATGAACAAAGACAGAGGAGGGCTCCCAGTTCAAGATGGCTGCAGTGATGTGTTTCCACTTCTCTCCTTAGATCCATTAATTTATAGAAAGAGATGAGAGGGAAAAAAAATCACACAGTACTGGAAATATAGAGAGTATGGTGCCAACAAACCAGAACAGAAACATTTCTCAGCCAAATGAACTTCAGAAGGAGGTAGTGTAAAGAGACTAATTAGCTAACGAGGTCAATGGCAGCAAAGCCAGTAGAGTTGCATGTTTGTAGTTCTTTGGGTTGACATTAGAATTTGGATTATATTCTTGCATACTCTGATTTCCAAAAAAAGAGACTTAGCTACTGATATTGGGCACTAGGTGTAAATGCCTAGGTGTAAGTAATAACTATGATTACTGAGAAGTTGGTCTCCATGCCTAGAAGATAAAGCTACTGAATTTTAGTGAAAAGAACCTATCTTGTGTCCTCTTTCTTCTGTTCAGCTATCAAAAAAAAATGCCATCTAAATCAGATGCAAATTCCTAGAAAGAGGAAATTTCACATGAACTGAGGAAATCATTGTTTCTGAAAACATTGGTTAAATTAGATCCTTATCTATGATATGGACAAGTCACAAGGATTCCTGGAACACTGAAGAACAATTTTCACATAAAAAAAAAAAAAAGATCATGCTCAGCCGACAGAAGAAAAGCATCCAAAGAACATATAGATACTAGTGAAAACAAAATGAAAACTTTTAGTCTATTCTCCTGCAAGAGATTTGCAGAGCTAAACCATTCATAAATTTGAAAAGAAACAGCAGGCTACTCTCAAGAAAACAGTGAGGACTCCCACTGTTAAAGACAGGCTGACAAAGCAAACAATACATGATTTGAAGGGCAAAAGAGCAAGCCGTGTACTCTGAACTCTATAGCAATGCTCAAGCAATGCTAATCATCCCTTCTATTAGAAAAATAAAAAAGCAAGTCTGGGTTACATTCAGGGCAAGAAGTCATTTGGTTTGACTGCATGATGGTTATGTGTGGTGTAAGAAGAATCCTGCAGGAAGCATGTATTAGAGCATCGCCAGGGAGAAGCTGAGGTTAACCCCAGGCTGGTGAAGAGTTGAGCCGAGGAAATACAGCAACAGAGGGAACAGGTCCAAGGCAGCTGACTGGTTAAGCCTCAGCTGCCTTTATCTTTCTTTCACTGTGATGAGAGCTAATCCCAGGAGAGCATCCAAATACAACAGAAAACATCTGGCTAGATATTCTGAGTCTAGTAGCAAGAACAAAGTGCTTTCTAGCAGCTGCAATTCTATGCAGGTAAGGGGCTCAGGATCTATGGGAGGAGGAGGAATGCCTGGATGGTAGTGGATGAAATGTCCCTATCGTGGGCTCAGTGAAACTTTAGGGTAAGGAGTTCACCAAGCAGCAGCAAGAGCCTTCACCTGTCTTCCAGAGAAACTACGAACACAAGTATTTCTACTTTTAGGGGAAAAAAAATACCTTACCACAGCCAGATTTTAAATAAGACTCTTCAAGTTAAAACTCCATTAACATCGTGCCTGAGCAAGGGAGCATGAACCTAAAGTAACTGCTTGAAGTGGGGACAATCAAGGTCATTGCTGAATGTTATGACAGCGTGACAGTCAATGCTTCAGATATAGTTCTTTAGGGTAAACACCTTGATTTGCCAGTGTCTGTAGTGTAAATTGACCTTGGTCAATTTTAAGGTAATGCCACTGTGTATATAGTTGAGAAGAGACACACAAAGCTGGGGCCAGCAGGCCACATGCATATTAGCCCCAGGTTGATGCTGAACCTTCCAATCCCACACAAGGCCTACCTACCATTTGCTATGATGGCCTGACCCTATATAAACCTTTTTTATAAAATACACTTCGGAACAATTTCTCTTCTACTCATTTGAAAACCAGCCAGAACCTTGTTGGCTGACTTTGAAATGGATTTTGTTTTATATCTTTACTACTGGAATGGAACTCACCCACTCAAATAGGCGTTTAGGCAAGAATATAGATGTCAACAGGAATAGGAAACCAATTCAGAAATTGATTAAAATGACACAAAACAGGAGAGGGAAAAAATCCCCCTCTTCCTAAAAAAGCCAGAGACAAATCTGGACTCTATTCCACTTATTCTCCCAGAGCTAGGAAGAAAGTAACTAGTTCATAAATTCCATCAGGAGCTTGGGGATTTTTGATGTAATGAGTTTTACAGTTTCAGAGGAGAATGCTTTGCTAATAATTATGTAACAGTAATTAAATCTGAAAAAGGCTGTACTCTAACTATGTTGATTTATTGCAGCTCCTACAAAGTAGTCCTCGAGCGTGCATTGGAGTGTTGCTGTCTCCCCCTCGTTTTCTTTAAATTCACACAGAGCACTGGGTCACAGATGGTCTGAGCTGCTATATTTTCCCTATTAAATTCCTAATAATCTTTTTCCGAGGCTGAGTCATGGAAGCCTGGGGATTTCTCATTTTAATTAGAAGGTTTAAGGAGCAAACTCTGTTTGAAATTTTCTCCTCAGAGAGATGGGTGCAGGTGATCCCATTCAGAAGAATGACACAGTCTCTTGGCCAGGGCACATTTCCATATTAGATTGCTGCTTGCTTGGCTCAGTTCCGACTTCTGAGGTTGATGATGCATTGTCTGAACATGAAGAATAAACTTTGGGAAATAGGGCTATTTGGGGACTATTCTTGTGGGGGTATATATATGAGTATCTGGTTCCCACCCTACTTTGCATACAGAGCAGTGATTCAGGGATGTGAATTACTTGTGATTTCAAATGAAGTTTTAACTCTCACCAATCTGTGACCAAGTCACAAGAGAACACAAACACATTTAGGGAACATTTGTCCACCTTTATGTTGATCATTTTCTTCTTTAAAAATTAAGCACCCACCTCAGCTACTTAAATTTTAAATCTTCAAGTTCAGGGACAGCCTTATATGAAAAACAATCCATTTGGTTTTCCTCGTGAGAGTGTAAAAGATATGGATGAACATCATTCCAAAGGAATCGTATATTTTGAATTTACCAATGAGTTGGATCATTTGGAGGAAACCTGTTATATAAGACAAAGTATGGCACTAGGCAGAGTTCCCTAGATATGATCAGGTACAAAGAAGAAAATGCTCCTTCTAAAACAGCTGTTCAAGTTTCATCTGCCCCCATCGGATAATTGGTTTTCCTGCTTTTGCAGAATAACAAGCACCTCATGCTTTGATTGTAGTATGATCCGGAGAAGTTCAACTGAATTGCTGCTGTGTTTGTAGCTCCCCATAATCTCCACAAGTGCGCATGTTTTAGAGCCAGCAGCAATCGCATTTTATAGAACGAAGGAGCACTGGAAAAATAAATGGATCGTTTAAAAATAGATTTTGTAATTGTGGGATACTGACTTTTGCAATTAATTGGAACACAAAAGATCATTTTACTCTCTTTTACATGATTAAAACTGTACTCTGCTTGCTGTTGGTATTATTTAATTCTCCTGCCCCTTCAGGTTGAGCTAATTGAATCACGCCAAGGTTTTGAGTGGATCCTCACTCAGTTTTTACTAATCTGAAATGATTGTTTAGGTGGCTTTGTATTTTTCAGAGCAATTAATTGAGTTTCTCAGAATAAACCCGTGTCTTTAGGGTCATTGTTTAAAATATAAATATAGTTTTACTCTGTATATGATGTCTATCAAAGAATAAAATACTAATATAGAATATTACACACATGCATATTTCTCACTGTTAGGATATAGCATGCACCATGTGTTATAGTAAAAATGTAACTGAGAAAGGAGATAATATTTTCCACACTAAATTCCGGGTTATATATATCAGAAGGTTATAAAAAGAATGTGCAGCTTGAGAATGTTATGCTGAAAAATATTTCATAAGACATTTCATTTAAGGATTGCTTTAATCTGTACAACTTTTCTTTCAAATGCCTTTGGCCTATGCCACTGTTCCTAGAATATACCGCCTAGAGTCATATGTGTTGTGGTTCCATTGGTGAAATGTGTGGACAAAGTGACTGGTGTGGGGGGCTGTCAGACTACCACTGTGCATGCAAGTTGGCCAGTGCTGGAAGTGGATGGTAGTGGGATCACCAGGAAAGCAATATCCAGCACCATCCTGGCATGGAGAATTCCCCAAGTTCACTTCTAACAGTTGGGTTTAGAAAGGGAGCCATCTTTTTCTCCCTCTGTCACAATGTGGCTGGATCTAAAAATGTCATTTTTATATGAAATGGTCAAATATATGTGCAAATAGATCAATGGAGCTAGGAGGAAATATCAAGTTGTATAGCTGCTTGAAGTTTCTAGATTAGAGAGTACATACTCATTCAGAAAATCCCCATTTCCTTATCTTGCACAGAATCAAGTAGAGGGCGAGAAGGGCAGAGAAGGATTTGAGCAGGAGCGTTTAGTGCATTCTCCCTACAACCAGGTTCTTGAAGGAGTTAAACAAGAAATTGTTTCAGACCTTCTGATTAATGGCAAGGGACATTCCAAGCTGCTTTGCTACCTCAGCAGTACATGACTGGTGAAGGCAGGGCAATATCAAATAACTAATCTTTGACACAAGAATGAAGTCATTTTGCAAGAAAGCAGATCATTAGGAAACAAATTGAATTATAAGTAATACTATCTCTGTAGAGGATTGCAAATTAATTGGTTTTTAACAATAACATTTTCTGGATTTTATTAAAGCCATGAAGAATTTCGGGGGAGAAACGAAGGCAGCAGATAAACAGGCCAGGTGCTGGTGATGCAAATGAAATGGATGACAGATGGCGCGGAGCACGCTCACTCACGGGGTGTGTATAATGGATAGAGGTAATCAAATTCCTTTGTGAATTGGCGACTTTCTTTACACCAAGAACTTTAACACGGGCTTGCTCACACATCTCTACCCCCTGCTCTCAGCATGCACATGTGCACACCACATGCTTTCCCCCACCCCCATGGTTACTTCCACCTAGATCCTAATTACAGCTATGTTACTATCAAAAAGATATGGGCTACAACTATTTACATAACACCACACACAAATATCATCCCACCAAATCAACCTGTATACACGACAAAGCAGATTTCTCAGATGTGAACACATACCCTGAGGGAGAAAATCCTCTTTCACAAAAGAAGTGAGGGGCCGTTTGGTACATGTCTACTTGGAAGTGATATTCATTCCAAGAAGCCAGGCTGCAGTAGAAAAAATGAACCACTCCATTGAGTTTACCAGTAGTAGTGTTAAGAAATGATGTGGGGGCTGGCGAGGTGGCGCTAGAGGTAAGGTGTCTGCCTTACAAGCGCTAGCCAAGGAAAGACCACGTTTAGATCCCCCGGCATCCCATATGGTCCCCCCAAGCCAGGGGCAATTTCTGAGCACTTAGCCAGGAGTAATCCCTGAGCATCAAACAGGTGTGCCCCCCCCCAAAAAAAAAGAAAAAAATTATGGGTATTCAGAAGCATTTACTTTTTTAATATAATTTTTATTTTGATCATAGTGGCTTACATATTATTGACAATAATATTTTAGGTACTTATTTACATAAAATCAGGGGGATTCCCATCACTGATTTGTCCTCCCTACACCTCCATTCTCGTCCTACTTCCCATATCCTCCTCCCTCACCCCTGGAGGCTGCTAGAATATGTGGTCCCCTCTGTACCTAGCTTACTACTTAGTGGTCTTACACCTGTTTGGTCTTGGTACCTCTCTTATTTCCCCCTCTAGCTGGGAGGCAGGACTAGATAGTTCAAGTTATGTGGTTTTGTTTGAAGAAGAAAAAAGTAATAAACAGGGGTAAAAATCAAATACACCAAAAATGGGCAGAATCCTTCTAGAGGCTCTCATCATCAGTTTGAGAGATGAAAGGGAAAAAGAAGGTGAAACATCTCAACAGTACAAAAAGAAGTGTCAAATAAAATATCTAGTGAGCACTTCAACAATAAAGATAAGCACCACAAAAAAGCCATGGTCTTGAGATAAAAAACATGGCAGAGCACATAATGAAAGAAAAGAAAAGAAGAAAAAATAAATATAAATGGAGACAACAATTTCAATAACCACACCAAAACAAAGAAATGGACAAAAAGTAGATAGGTAAATAAAAATAAATTAATAAATAAAAATAAAAAATGTTTTGTCTGAAGCATTTACTTTTGTCTTCAAATAGTCACTAGAGTCTCCATAGTTCACAACTACTCAGATTCACATCAAGTATTAGACTTGTTTTCCATTGGTTGTAAGCTGACTTCTCTCCTCCCTGTTCTGACACCAATGAGATGGCTGTGTGTTGCTTCTGTTTCTGCTAAAAAGAAAACTATTCTCAGATAATTTAAGAAAATGCATTGATATCCCATGTGAATGACAGAGATAAATTCCTGAGCATACAACTCTCTGAGCATGACCCTTTATACACTCAACTCCATATGCCCAACCCCCAAAGCTCCACCTTTTCTGTCTTTCCAAATGCTCACTGAACAATTGCACTTGAGTGTTTAGATGTAATTTTAGGTTGAGCACATGCTTTGCTGGTTGGAGGTCACTTGACTCCTAGCATCACATGACCCTCTGAGCACAGAAACAGGAAGTACTAAATGTGTCTCCCAAACCAAGCAAGGTCCAATTAGTTGTCACTTTATCACATTTCACAAATATAGTCATGATTTTTTAAATCAGATTCAAGTAGACTAGAATCTTGGAGTTTTCCTTAATTTCTCTTCTCTTCACTTTGTATGCATTTCAAATACAAAACCCAGTCACTTTTCTTCTAAATCTTTTGAACCTTGTCAACTGTTCTCATTTCTGGTTCTAAACTGACCATCACACCTAAACCACTTCATAGTCTCGTGTGTGCTTTCCTCAGGATCTTCTGTTTCTCCTGTTCTTTTCTCAAAAGTCGTCCTTTCATGTTGTTGTCAGGGTTCTCTGTCCTATTCCCTTCAATCCATTGCCAATCCATCAACTTCTTCCCCCAGGCCCACTCCCCACAATACTTACAGGCATCTTTTGTTCCATGAATCTAGTCTCCTATGTAGCTCATGTTTGCTGTAGGTCAGTCTCTCATGATTGATGTTGTCCCTCAAATTCCTTCAACCTCAGGGCCTTTGCAAATGTTATTCTCTCAACTGCCCCTTCCTTTCTTTCCCTAGCTTCGTATACAGAAAGATTTGCTCAAGATCTCTTCCTTCAAGATTTTCCTGACTTCTCTCTTATGCAGTAAAGAGTGTACTATTTAATTTTCCAGCACTTTCATTTGAATGTCTCTGCTTACTTCCCAACAACAATGGGATTCTGTGAGAGCTATTGGCATCTATTGCATTGTACCTTGGGACTTTTGTACTCACTTTCTCAACACAGAGGTCTCTTGTGTTCTTGCTCTTCAAAAACACATTATCACCCTATTCATATTATTAACCTTATTTGTGTGTCTTTAAGATTTTATTTTCACCAGGGTGCTTGCCTATTTCTGACAGGGTAAAGAAATCCTCTTTCTATCTCATTTTGACCCTAGATTTGTAAAATTTTGGATCAGCCACTGTGTTTTTCCCTTAAGGAATATGCTTCAATTAATCTACTTTTTCTGAGTATTGAACAGTAGTAATGTTTAACTAATGTATGTTTGTTGATGTGTTGTTTGCAAGAAATACCTTTCTTTCTCAAAGCTTTTTAGTCTATGGATTGTATCTACCAGATTGTTCTAACATGCACTTTATTTGCCCTTATTTTATTGATGTGTATGTGCCTACCAGAACACCTCTATACACAGACCTTAAATTTGATTCCAAGAAGTTAAAATGACATTTTCATTTCAGGATTCTCTGCTTAAGGCAGCAGAATGCGCTAGAGTTTGGCCTGGTGGTACTAATTTTGCGTTGACTCTCCCTAAGGGAATACTTTGCTTTGGACTGTTTTTGATTTCCTATGATATGGCATTAAAGGAAGTATATTATATCCTGAACCTAAAAGGATCAGCTCTTTAACAAACCAAATTGACCTTTCTGCTTCTTTCCCAAGGGAATTGAGGTCCTCCTCCATGCCTTGAAGTCCCCCTTCTTCCCTGGCAACAAATTAATTTTGTGATTGTTTTTCTTTTTTTTTTTACATGACAACCACATATAGGGTACAGGGTAATACTACAAAAATAGTGTTTCTGAGCAACTGGGTATACCCACATGAGATGATAAATATAATTTGTTGAATTACAGAGGTAGCTCCTGTTCTGTGAGCATGTGTTCAGCTCCAACATCTTGGTCAAGAAACAATTTTGGAAGGCAACAGCTGCCCACCTGCTAAGCATCCAGTCACAAGACAACACCAAGAGTTCAAGTCTATTAATATTTCCTTCAAATCTCATGACGTCAAGTTGAAACTATACTCTTCCCAAGGAAAATGTTTTCAATTTGATTTTTTCACAGGAAGAACCAAAACTTATTATTAAGGACAAGCGAAAGGTTACCTACAAATGGAGAGTTTTATAAACCACAAATAGTGCAAGCCTCATCTTTCTTGGGCATGACTGTCAATGCAAAAAAAAAAAAAAATCCAAATAAAAGGTCAATGGGGCTGAGTCCTAGCAATGGATGCACTGAGAAATAAAGCAGCAATTGGCTTGTTAGGAACCTACATCACCTTTCTTGTGGCTAGGCAAAACCTAGATCCTGATTTATTGCAACCATAAATGCTCTGCCTCAGCAACTAGAGCACTGACGGAAGATTAAATTTACTTATATCTCTGTGATAGCCTCCCTCTTGGGCAATTTTGGCTGTTCTTTTGCACAGGAGAAATTCGGCAAGTGAGTTCCAAAGCGTCTCCTTTCTAATGCATCTGTAAACAGCTGCAGCGCCCTGTTCAGTATTGGTTGCAGCTGCCATAATGCCCCACAAGGACAACCCAATGGAGAGAGTTCCCTTTAATTGCCTCACCACCTCCCATGGAATTTACGTTTTGTTTTTAAGGAACATTTTGTAGCTTTTGCATTGCTGAAATTACCAGGTTCCAGTAAACTGTTTTATCAAATCATGGTTGCCCCCCCCCCCCAAGTCCCACCAAAGAAAGCATAAGTGAACTTTATCACCGACCACAAATTCAATTTTCACATTAGCTACCAACAAAGAAACTTGTACCGGCAACACTTGCGGATTCCTAAAGAGTGGGACCAAACAAGAGGAAAACCGGAAAACCGCACGTCTTTGATTTTTTTTTAGTGTCTCTATTTAACCCTTGCTTTTCCTCTACGGGCTAAATACCAGCTTTGACATATTTTGGCTGTGTTTCAACATCAGACGCAATGACTAAAACTCTTAATCCAAGCCCTCTTTCTTTGCTACGGAGAACATAACCCGCCATAGGCTCATTGGAAGACATTCTGGCTGTCTTTCAAAAAATTAAACTCGAAAGGCCCACCAACTCCACTCCTTAATCTGTACCTAAAATAATTGTAAATGGTGATACAAACAGATATGTTACAGCAATGCTCAGAGCACTACTGGTAAAAATAAAAGGTATAAAGTACCCAAATGTCAATTAGCAGATGAACTTACAACAAAAAGTAAAGTAATATTTGGATGCAATGAAATTAAATTGGGATAAATGCAGCAATCTGGATCAACCTTGAAAACTTTATGGTAATAATTAAACCAGATATCAAAGAATAAAAGACTTATAGTGACTAATCGTACAGATGACTTCAAAGACAGAAAGTAGTAGAGGTTACCAATGGAGGGTTTCTTGGTTTGTTTGTTTGTTTTGGGCCACACCTGTTTGACGCTCACTCAGGGGTTGCTCCTGGCTATGTGCTCAGAAATCGCCCCTGGCTTGCGGGAACCAGATGGGATGCCAGGGGATCAAATCACGGTCTTTCCTAGGCTAGCACTTGTAAGGCAGACCCCTTCTCACGCCACCTCTCGGGACCAGGAATGATGAGAGTTCTAAATGTACTGATTGGTGATGGTTTTGCATTCCATGACCTTGATTAGACATGTCAGAATGGCTGGAATATAAATTTTAGGTGTACTTATTTGATTCTAAAATAACTTAATCTTCGTACATTAAGAGTTGAGTGGAGTAAAAAATATTTTAATGTTAGCTCTGATAAGTTAAGAAAATAAGATATATCATAGTCTAAGAATTAAGAAAATATTTTTATTATGAGTTTCTGAAATATTTCCAAAGATTATTAAAAATAAAAATTCCCTCATGTTTTTGTTTCATTTCTCAATGTTTACAGAGACATCAGTATAGGTATAGGTATATTTTTTCAAATATGTTATACATTTCTGAATTAAGACTTATTTCACTATTTGTAGTATTTATAAATAGATTTTTAATCCTAATACAGTTTTTCAGTGCTTCATTTCAAAAAGTCAAAATGACATTTTTTCCCCATCCTGAAATAAAACTTTTTTGTGCCTTTTCTTATAAATGTAGTAATAGAGTTTTGTTCTGGTGAGAGATGGGATAAGAAATTTTTTCCTACACACCAAAAAGAGAAAACTCACCAGTTTTTCCACTATTTAATAAATTCTATGTTCTTTCCCCATTAGGTACAAAAATCCCATTTCTATATGTCTAATTTGGTGCTCTCCTATTTCACCATTTTTTCTTTATTTTTGCATCAATACTTTGTTATCTTAATGTACAACTTTGATATAAGGTACAGGGTTTTCTTCCTGTTTCTCAATTGTGTAGCAATGTATTCTGACTCAATATATTGACTCTGTGGCCTGAACTATAATTTTATTTATTGATGGCTTGGTTTTGGCTGCCTAGTCAGTGCTCAGCACTTACTCCTGGCTCTGTGCTCAGGGGTAACTTCTGGTGGTGCTTGAGGGGACCATATACAGTGCCAAGATCAAAATGAGTCATTTGCATCTAAAGCAAGTACTTTATCCCCTGTACTATCTTTTGGCATCTGAAATATCTATTTAGCTCAACTCCTCAGGTTTCATGAAAAATAATTCTTAAGAATTTGGAAATTAAGATACAAAGCATTATCACAGCAGATATGATGTTTGCCTTGCACGCAGCCAACCTAAGTTTGATCCTGGCATCCCATATGGTTCCATGAGCCTGCTAGTAGAGATTTCTGAACACAGAACCAGAAGTGAGAAGTGCTGGGTGTGCCCCCCACAAAAAACTATAATAATATTTGTTATCAAGATGTTTAAATAAAAATATTAAAAAAAGAAACTGTGGTACATATAAACAATAGAATATTATGCAGCCATCAAGAGAGATGAAGTCATGAAAAATTTCTATACATGGATGAACATGGAATATATTATGCTGAGTGAAATAAGACAGAGGGAGAGAGACACAGAATAGTTTCACTCGTTTATGGGTTTTAAGAAAACTAAAAGACATTTAAATAATTCTCAGAGATGAAGGCCAGAAGGACTGACTCCATATATGAAGATAACCACAAAGAGTGGTGAGTGCAGTTAGAGAAATAACTACATTGAGAACTGTCTTAACAATGACAGTAAATAAGGGATGTAGAAATCCTGTCTCAAATACAGGGGGTTTGGGGGAAGGAGGAGATGAGGGCATTGGTAATGGGAATATTGCACTGGTGAAGGGGGGGGTGTTCTTTTTATGACTGAAACCCAATTACAATCATGTTTGTAATCATTAAAAAATTAAAAAATGAACCTCATAGCACCCTTCTAATGTGTGGGAAAGGTGATAGACTATATCCTTTGAAAATAGATAAGATGAACAAAGAGTAACTACCTATAGGAACATGTTTGATGAGGAAGAAACAATGCATGGGGAGAAGCTTCTTGGTCACACTCAGCTGTGTTCAGGGTTTACTCCTGGAATCACCTTTGTAGGTGCTGGAGGAGCCATGTCAGTGGTGATGATCAAACCTGGATCAGCAAGAGCTTTACCAGCTCCACTTAAGCAGTTTAATTTTAACCTCTACTATGACCTGAAGGACAAAGTAAAATGTGAATATTTCACGAAAATCAGTGGTGTGCCCGACTGTGTGCCTGATGGTATGAGATGAGAAAGACTTTGGCTCTAGAGGAAAAAGAGAAGGGTGACCCATGTAGGAAAGATGAGACAGGGTTGAAGAAAATGAGGATATATTTTTAAAAATATAAAAAGAAATGGGGACTGGAGAGATAGCATGGAGGTAGAGCATTTGCCTTGCATGCAGAAGGACTGTGGTTCGAATACCAGCATCCCTATGGTCCCCCGAGTCTGCCAGGAGCAATTTCTGAGCGTAAAGCTAGGAGTAACCCCTGAGCACTGCTGGGTGTGACCCCAAAATGAATAAATGAATAAATAAACAAGCAAACAAACAAAAATAAATATATAAGAAAAATGAAGAAAGGAAGCTAGCGTGGCAAGGTTTTGGGTCTTCGGTTTTGTTTTGTTTTGTCTTTCATAGGCACAGTAAATATTGGGGGAAATTAGAAAGGAAATTCCCTTGGCCTAAGAGTTACAGGGTGTTTCCTCCTTTGAAGCCTACTGTCAAGAGACCAACTACAGATTTCAAACATGTTCATTGTTGAACCCAAAGGTCCTTCTTTATGGTGCCAGAAAACATTCTGTTCAGTTTTGATTGTCGAAGTCAGTCCTCTGTAATTAGAGATCTTGGATTTTGGACAGATCTGAGGATGAAGTCTAGGATAGAGTCATTCTTTATGGTTCCAGATGTTCTGATTAGTCACAGTTGTTGTAGTCAGTCTTCTGTATATAATGACCTTGGGTTTTGCACAGATCAAAGAACGAAATGTCTTCTGATTTCATCTCACTGTTAGGTGATGAGGCAGAGCAACCTGCCCTTAAATCAAGTTGTTGCTGTTTTCTCATCAACAGGATGTCATATTAGCCTACCCTGAGCAAGTTAGTGCCACAGCTGTATTAGGGACTCACCCTGGAGGAGAGGGGTTGATTCTTGGTGCTGTTACAGGGAACTGTGCCAGTTCTAAGGTTGGTATCTGGGGTTCAGGAGGAACCTTGGAGGGTTGGTGTTCAATCACATGAGGTCTAAGTCAATTCCCCATGACAAATTTACAGGGTGGAAGGCGCCCCTGTATTTTACAATTTATGAGTTCTCATTCCTTTTAGAAACATAAGATTTCACCATTTCATAAGATTTACCCCATTTGGGGGTAAAAATGACAAGCTATACAATTGTCCTGGTTTTGACCTGAACTTTTTTCCCAAGCAAACTTTTTTACTAGAATTTCATACTAAGCAAACCAAACAAGCCACAAAAAAAAAATGCTGGAGAAGTATACATTTACATTTGGAAATACTCTAAATACACTAGGTGGTACATAAATAGTAAAGAATTAAACATAAAAAGAAAATAGAGATATCCCCATTAAGTTTTTTGAAATAGTCTTGGGTGTGTGGGTGGATAAGATCCAGGGCACAATTTTGTCCCATACCATGGTCTTAATTTAAGCCTGAAAAATGGTTTACAGCAGTAAGGGATCAAGTAATGTCCTTGAGCTCAGGGTCCCTCTGGAGCTGAATACAGTAGCATGCAACAGTTCACAATGAGGAGGGAGATGAGAGAAAAAGGGCCTTATAGAATGAGTCAACATTCTATAAGTGGTGGTTGCAGCTTCTTGCTGGGCGAGAGATGTGGGGCTAAGAGGGTGTCCTTTCGCTTTGGGAGCTGGGTGCCAGCTTATTGGGGCAAGGGGATCATCTCTGTTCCTAAGAAGTTAAGAACTGAGGGTAAAGAGGGTTAAATAGGAAAAGATAACAGATCAGAATTGAGGGGGTGAGAGGATAGAAGGAGTTCTGTATGGGGTAGGGGAGGAGGGATAATATATAACAGAGCTTATACACAATATAGGCATGGGCTATTTACAATATAGATTAGGCAAGCATAGAGGAGTCCACTGCATCTTTTTCTTTTCATCTTCTTTTTTAATTTTTTCCCTGCCCCCTTATTTTCTTCTTTTAATTTTATATTTATAGCTTCTAAAGTGGGGCTCCCTCTACTTTCTTTCTTTTTAAACTGAACCATAGAAATGAATCATCTTATTCTGCCTCATATTTCTATGTCCTCCTACAAATTGAGAAATTAAAAAGTGGATGACACCAGGGGCAAAGCAGGCTCATGAGCACCGAGTTAAAATAAAAAATCATCAAACCTAAATACCCAACCCAAAGTCAACAACAATAGAATCAAGAGTCCTGAACTACAAGCTATACACAAAACGGGCCTGTTACACTAGCAGTCCAGGGGGCTAAGGGTTGGGGTATGGGATGCATGCTGGGAACAGAGGTGGAGGGAGGTCAACTTCGGTGGTGGGAATTGCCCTAATTCACTGTTACCAGGTACTTTAAATATAACTGTGAAAGACTTGTAGTTCACATTGGTCTCAATAAAAATTATTTTAAAAAAAAGGAAAATGAAAATAGGCAGAGTTCTG
Source organism: Crocidura indochinensis (assembly GCA_004027635.1). Classification (NCBI taxonomy): domain Eukaryota; kingdom Metazoa; phylum Chordata; class Mammalia; order Eulipotyphla; family Soricidae; genus Crocidura; species Crocidura indochinensis. The sequence continues at coordinate 15,585 of PVKC010023258.1, forward strand.
GAACTTTCTGGCTCCTTTGAGGTACAATAGAAAGTCTCTGATGCGGGCCTGGCAAGGGATGGAACGAACTGGTTGGCTCTATACCATGAAGAGCTCATGTTGTATAGAGCTGCAGTGTAAAGAGTAGAAAAAGCAGCAGAAGCAAGCTGACTTACCTTTGCATTAAACTAATAGCCTTATCCTGGGTCTAGACATAGCTAATCTCTACTCTGCTTATATTCTTTTCTTCCACAGTCTTAAAGAATTGACTGAGATCAGTTTCTACTGCGTTAATTCAATTTTCTGAAGTACTCCATTTTCTGTCTATATTACACTTTAAAATTCTGCAATTGAGCTTTCCATTTTCACATACACTTCAAATCTCAAAACTAAAGTGTCTTGTCTGTTTATATCTAGTTCCAGGTCATCTTTTATAGGATCGTTTCTCTTCTGGAAACAAATGTCTTTTCCCCCTTATTTATGAAATGCAAAAAATTCTTACACCATGAAAAACAAGAAAACACAAAGAAGCAAAATGAAGAAAATGAAAGTACAATTTAATCACACACTCTAAAGATAATCACTATCAGCCTATAGAAGATTAAGTTTTGTGCCCTTTTTATTATTAATCTTTATTCTTTTAAAAGATATTACAGAAATCTTTCATGTGAAAGTTTATTCATATAACATTTTAAATATATTTAAAGTAGAAATAAAATCAATAACAATTAAATAATAATATTTACTTGTATATACGTTAATATATATAAACATAGGTTGCTGAGAATTGAACCTATGTCAGCCAAATGCAAGTCTAGCACCCTAATCACTGTATTATTTCTATACAGCCCCTATATACTGTTATTTGGAGCATCATCTTTTTATATCTTCCCTGAAATGCAGATTCTCCTATGTCATTTTTCAATTCTTCTTTTTACCAAAATAGAAAACAGAAAGCTTACATAGACTCATGATTTTAATGCTCAGTTTGAATTAATGATGCAGACCACAAAAGTATTCCTTTACCCCAAGCCATTTTCTATTTAACTTCAGACCCATATTTCAAGACTTATCTAGAGACCCCCTAGATCAAAGACTCTCAAACTTTCCCTCTTACTTCAATCACCTAGAGAGCTTCAAAATTCCTAAATTTCAATTCTCCTAATAATAGACCACAGCCATGACAATTACATCATAATTATCTCTGAGGGTAGAACTCAAACTTTAGCATCATTTTGAAGTGTATATATGTTTTGTTTGTTTGGGTTTGGGAGCCACATCTGGCAATGCTCAAGGCTTAATCTTGGATCTGTGCTCAAAGATCACTCACCATATGAGGTACCAGGATTGAACTAAGTTAGGCTGTAGGCAAGGCCAGGCTTTGTGCCCTGTGCTATCCTCTCAAGCCCTTGGAATTCAGTGAAATGTACTGGCTCAAAAGTCTGTTCTGGTGATCTCAAGGTAGACTCAACTCTGAGAGGCATTGATGTATCATGCAGCCTCCTATTTGCTCACATTTTAGAATCACCTGGCAGTTTGTTCAAAAGCAGATTTCTTAATCCTACCCTGCTCAACTATTTACCTCTATGATGCAGCACAAAGGTTTGTTTTACTTACAAAGTCTAAGATGATACTAACAATGTTTGGGGCAAATCACTTTGAAAGCCTCCATCCTGTAGACTTCAAATTCAGAACATTCCAAGCAGCAATGGGCCTCTCACCCATGTTGTTCACATGCTTGTTGTGGTATAAAATTCCCAGAGAAAAGTATACACTATATGAGCCACA
>PVKC010023259.1:0-17350 GCA_004027635.1 Crocidura indochinensis
AAAATTAATTTGGTGGAAAACAGTCATTGTATAATTTACTTGTCAAGCACAGTCAAGGAAATTAATATTTAGTTACTTGGAGCAGCATCCCAAAATAATTATTACAACAAGGTAGAATTCAAGATAATATTTTTTACTCAAGAGGCTTCATTCTCTACTTCTGATGTTTTAGAAAATGTATACCTAAAAATTCTAGAAAAAATAAATGTACTGTATTTGATTAAAATAGGAAAAGCCAGAATATACACAGAAGAATAGTTAAAATATATCATAGTTTGGGGGCATTAGGAATATGGGTAGAGGTAGTATTAGCATTAGGGTTAAAGAAAATAAACCTGTTTTTATAATACCCAGCTAAAACATATCAAACACAGGACCACAAAGTAACATTTAAGCAATTTATCTCAGCACTGAAAAGATAGTATGGGGGAAAGACTTTTGACTTGCATGTGATTAACCCTAGTGTGATCCCTTATATTACATATTATCCATTCCTTGAGCATTGCCAGTGGTCTCTGACCACTTTCTGGTATGGCTTTAAACCAAATACTATTACTACTACGGCTTCTGCTGCTACTGCTACTACAACAACTGCTACTAATACTACTATCAATAATATGCTTTCTTAGTAGATTTAAAATTAATGCAAATGGGGATAGTGCTCAAGTGATTAAATGTCAGACTTGAAAGTATGAGATATTGACTTTGACTCCTAAACATGATCCAGTGTGATCCCCCAACATAAAAGCCAAAATCAGGAAAGCATTAAAAAAGAACACAGCTAATCAATAGTTATTTCAATTTTTGGTCATAGCCAACAAAACTAAATCTTGCTGACTTAACATAATACATCTCCCTGTCTTTCTCTTCTCTCTTTCCTCATAGAATAGGCCACAGCACTGAAAACCTGTACTATAACTGCCATGTTCTTTTCTTCTATGCCTGCACTGACTTCTTCAGGCCTCCACTTAAAATATAAGCTTATTCCCCTAAGGAAAAAAAGGATCATTGGGACAGTGTGAGCAATTAGGAAGTAGGAAAGCATTTGGTAGAAGGATTCAAATGTGCTTAAGTTGGAAAGCAAACAGAAAAACTCAAAGGAATTTAACTTGATTTTAGCACATTTTATTTACAGCAGTTCAAAAGAACTTGGTAACTAAAGCCATATTTAAACTTTGAGAAAAATATGGCAAAGTTGAGATGACTGAGTAGAAGGGCTCAATTTTATATGGGGAGGCTACATTTTTTAGTCTTCAGATTCCTATCAGTGGCTCAGAGACCATATGTAAGGCCAAAGATCTAAACATGGTTTAGATCTAAACATGGTTTAGTACAGACAAGACAAGCACCTCAACTACCTTACTATCTCTCTAGCGCTGAGCTCAATTTTCTAGTGGTGAATGATTCCAGACTGAATGACAGATAGTATATAGTAAAGTGTGAAGTTGTATCCCTGAAGTGTATATAGTATTTCAAAGAAATGGGAAATTATTGGAAAAAAAGTTATGGTATTATATAAACTAAGTTACATAGTATAGGCTAGAATAGTATATACTCCAAGTAATTTTCTTCCTATAAAAACACTAAAGACTCTACCTATTAGAAAGACAGATGGGAAATTAGACATTTCTATCATCAAATCACTAAATCTGTTTACTAAAAGAAATATAAAAACGCCACTTATGTAAAATGATTGGGTTTTCTTGGTAGTAATTTTCAGTCAACTGTTACACACTTGATACTAGAAAACTAAGTGATTGAGATGACAGTTTCAATCTCAGGCTTTTATGTCTGGACAATTCCTTTATAAATGAATAATGTTACACAAATTTTGGCAGCAAAATGATGTGACAGACTGGTATTTCTGCATGGCATATTTTTACTACTGTACTCACACACTGAACTCAGCAGCTATCAAAGTGAAATTACTATTTTGATCTTTCTTTTTTTCTTTTTTTTTTTTTTTTGGTTTTTTGGGCCACACCCGGTGACGCTCAGGAGTTACTCCTGGCTATGCGCTCAGAAGTCGCTCCTGGCAGGCACGGGGGACCATATGGGGAACTGGGGGATCGAACCGTGATCCGTCCTAGGTTAGCGCAGGCAAGGCAGGCACCTTACCTCCAGTGCCACCACCCGGCCCCGTTCTTTTTTTCTTTTTTCTTACTTTCTTTGGTTTTGGCCCACACCTGATGGTGCTCAAAACTTATTCCTGGCTCTGCATTTAAAAATCACTCCTGGTGGGCTCAGAGCACCATATAGGGTACTATGGATTAAATCCGGGTCAGCAGAATGCAAGAGAAAAGACCCTACCAGCTGTGCCATTACTCTGGCTCCACTATTCTATGTGTCTAGCACACTTAAACCATTTTCAAAATTCCAGAAACTCACTTTCATTCAAAATACACAATATGTTATCTCCCCCAAATTACTTTATTCAGATATGTTCTGTACAAAAATCTAGCAGGTAAGAAAAGCTGAGTCAATTGCAGATATATGCTGCATTTGTATATATGTTTAAATTATAGATATGCCCTTATGGGTTAATTTTAAAGATTAAATGAATTACTATGCCTCATCTTTAATATATTAATATTGTATCTCAATATTCATATAAAATGTTTCCTAGAGATAATGAGCAGGAAGTATGAGATGATACTAGCTGATAGAGCTGGGACTTAAGTATATGCCACCTGGCTCCAAACTTTGTGTTTTTAACAAATCTATTTTCTTCATATATATAGAAATCTCTTTGAAAAATATTCATTATTCACACTTCTGTATTAAAGTTTCATCAGTAATTGTTATATTTTCTGTGTCTAAAATGTATATACCACTGTTCTCTTATTACTAGTCAACTTTTACTCATTTTCAGATCTAGAGTGAGGTTTCAGATCAAATGTTTCAAGAATTTCTGTTCTATTATACTCTCTTATGTTCATATGACCAGTTATTTCCCTTCAGCATACTTATTTCAGTACACAATGTACTAATTTTGTTTGTTTTCATTATGGGCAATACACAAATGTGCTCAGGGTTTACTCCAGGCTCAGTACATAAGAAACACACCTACTGGTGCTTTGGGAACCATAGAGGATGCTGGAAATAGGTTGACTTATACACAGGTTTGGTCCCAGTAATGTATTAGTTTTAATAAAATATTTTCATAATTTTATTAATTTTACTATACCTTTTGCCATAATTGGTACATATTAGAAAAGAAAATCTGGGGCCGGGCGGTGGCGCTGCAGGTAAGGTGCCTGCCTTACCGCGCTAGCCTTGGACGGACCACAGTTCGATCCCCCGGTTCCCATATGGTCCCCCGTGCCTGCTAGGAGCGACTTCTGAGCGCATAGCCAGGAGTAACCCCTGAGCATCACTGGGTGTGGCCCAAAAACCAAAAAAAAAAAAAAGAAAAGAAAAGAAAATCTGTTGAAAAAATTAATAGAGGTAGGAAAGGACAGAAGAGAGTGAAAGTCAGAGGAGAGGCAGAATAAGGAAGGAAAGAAATTCAGAGGAATAGTACAAAGGACCGGGTGCTTGCCTTACATGCAGTCAACCTAAATTCAACCTCTCAAACAATGGGTGCCTTGAGCTTCTCCAGGAATAATCCCTGAGCACAAAGCCTGGAGGAGAAAATCCTGAGTACTAAATGAGTGTGGGCCCCAAATTGAAAATATATAAAAAGAAGAAGAAAATACAGGAGTGTGAGGGAGGAAGAAAAAAACACAAGTTAATGTTTATTTCTGTAATTTTTGGGAATGATTTGGAATCAATCATAGATTTACCTGTGAGCCCATATCATGTACCTTCATTTTGGTTATTATCAGGGTTTTTTTCCTATCATTTTTTGTTCATCTGGATCCACCACCGTAAGTATAACATAATTTTCTGTAAATTATGAAGCCTCTATTTGGTTTTCCATTTACCACAGTAGTATTTCAGTATGCTGCATACCAAATTTTACCAAATTATATAAGATAAAATGATGGTGGCCTTCAAATATAATGGATTCCTTCTTGGACCCAAAAGGGATGGAACCATGCTGGAAGGCCTAGAAAGAATTGCATGCTTTATTATAGCTAATTCAGAAAAATGAAGTTCTGAATGTACGTAGGCTTCAAATCTCCTCTACTATTGCAAAAGTCCCATTTAACAAAGAAAATCTCTCAGGCTAAAGCATTCAAACATGAAGACATTGCCCTCTGTGTCTTTAAAATATAAACCACATGCTTTTTATGTTCTAACAGGCTCTGGATTCCATCAGCAACTTTGAATACAGTTAACTCAGAGTACTCACAGTTCTGGAATTTCAAATACTTTGTTGGTGATATTCATATCTTGACCCATCTGAGGAACTAGGTCGACTCATTCTATCAACAACACAAAGTATAAAACACAAGTAATACATCCTATGAACATGCGTGTAGAAACCCAGCTCACCAAAGTATCAATAGAACAATGTCTGAATCAAATTCAACCAGTTACTCATAAAAAAAAGTTCCATAAAAGAGAACTATGTCATAAACATCCCATAAGACTAAAATTTGGGTGCATTTTTTACAGACTCCTCTTTAAAACAAGAATTTTAGGGTTAGTTAGATGCTACAGTGGTTTAGGAACTTGCCTTACATGCAGCTGATCCTTGTTTGATTTTCCACACCCACAATGAGTGATCCTGATATGCAGAGCCAAGAGTATGCTAGAGCTATCTGTTGTCCCCATGAAAACAAAAATACAATAATTTGAAATTATGATCAAATTCTATTAAATTACATGTCACAAGTTTTTAAGGTATAGCATATTTATTGTATTGCTATCTGATCTCATAAGGGCAAGAGAGCACAGTCTACATCATTATATTTATTGGTGGAGAATCTTCAGGCCCTCATAGATTGCTCTTCAATCATTTGAGTAAGAAATGTTATCGCCTTAGTTCTATAAGGGCCTATGAACCCATACTTAATCTCAATTTCAGTTATAATGCACAGAAGTCTACTGAATAAGAGGATGGATTTCATCTCTTTTCTTCCTTTAGCTTCCACCCCCTGAGGACCTTATGAACACTTTAAAGAGACTTCCTTCATCAAGATTATTCTAGATTTATCTATTCTATATTAAGCTAAAAGTTGTGATTATTTCAGATGCAAAGGATTTAGCAACTCAATCCTTCTTCTATTCCAAAATTTGACTTCCTGGAATTTGAAATAGATTTAAGCACTGTAAGATTTAAATACTTTGTAATAAATCGAATAGATTTTGTGCTTATATCAAGTATTAGACAATAAAAAGAGCCTATTTTAGGAAAGGGGTAGAGTCTTAGATACTACTCTAAGAAATCGTGGCATTAAAATATTGTGGAAAATCGTCCCCATAACAAAAACCCCAAGATCTGCCCCCATGGAGGGGTCAGCCTAGGTCTTCTAGAATATAATCAGGTGTGCTACTCTATAATGCTCTTTAGAAGGCTGAAAGAAACGACTTGAGTTCAGCCTAATGATTCAGGAGGAGCATATTAGCACTTCATTAGAAAGGATTTTTGTGAGACTAAGTGATATAAATGCAGTAATAAAGACACTTGCATCCCAAATGAAGTTTGTGATTGAACTTTGAAAACTCACAATTAAAAACCAATCTGACATACTGCAAAACTCTTAACAGCAAGTTAAGCTTGGTTTCTACTCAGAGACACACCTGTGGTACCAATTCTCTGCATCCAGATCTTAGAATCTATTGTGTTATGTCCTACAGAATAATAATTCAAATATGACACATAACAGATTACTCCCTGAGCTTCTGTTATGGATGGAAATAATAAAGCTGACTCCTGCTCTGTACCTCAAATTGTGAATCCTTCCCAGCAATCTAACAGAAGTTCAGGCTCAACAAATTTCATAATTTTATAGTAATAAATGAGAAGTAACTGCACCTGGAGTCTCATAGCTTTCCAATCTAATACAAGAATTTTATTTTTCAACATTAATAATATCCCAAATCCCAAACAGCCTTGAGTTGCTTCATTTTCTGGTTCCTCTGAGTACTGATAAAGATTACTGACTCTATTATGTTGTGATTTATCTACATTTGATGCCATAAACAAGATTTTCTCTAGAAAAAAGAATGCCCAAAATAGTCATATTTCTCATGTTACAAATGCTTAATTTATGATATTCTGAGAACAATTCCAAAGAACATTGGCTAGAAAACAAAGTTAAAAATTAAAAAAATGCTATATACTTCCTACTTGGGCAAATGATCTAAAACTTTTTAAACTTTTAAAGAACAAAATCATACCAAAATAATACAAATTCAGGAACCAAAGCAACATGCAATAATATAAAAGGGACCTTAGACACAGATTTTACATTTCAAAAATTACTAGTTTACTTTTGAATTTTGAATTTGTATTTTTGCATATTTGTATATTTGGCAGAGCAATTCTTTCTAAAATTTATGATATAATTACTATAAAATAACTCATGAAATAATCTGTCCACTTGAAAAAATTTAAGATTTACAAAGATTAATCCCAATAATACTCTCAAGAAATATTTATCTTTATACTTAGAGATACCTAGGCTTAATTTATTAGACTCAATATTAATTTAATTATATTTTTCTGCATTTCTTTCAGAGGAAAATGCATTATACAAGTACAAAACTTTACCTTTTATATGAGTACTTTAAGTATACACTATTACATATGCAACTAGGGTAAAGCTAAAGAAAATAAAATATATTGATTTTTTTTAACTTCAAATAAAAAGTATGTATTTGATTTTCTTTAACTTTACCCTAATTGCAACTCTATTCTTTGCATTGCCAGATTAATGTTCATAAGTCCCTAGTGCTGCACCAAAAGAAGCCAAAGCTACATTTTCTTTATAACTCACATATTTAACTTTAGGAGAAAGGTGGAGGACTCATAGCACTGCTCAGCTCAGAGCTAACAGAGCAGGCAGTTCATTGGGGGTTTTGTTTGTTTGTTTGTTTGTTTTTGGTTTTGGGGCCACACCCAGTGATGCTCAGGGGTTACTCCTGGCTATGTGCTCAGAAGTCGCTCCTGGCTTGGGGGACCATATGGGGAAACTGGAGGATCAACCCGGTCCGTCTTAGGCAAGCGCAGGCAAGGCAGGCACCTTACCTCCAATGCCACTGCCCGGTCCCCAAATTGGGCCTTAAATTAAGATGTTGCTCAGACCCTGTGTGGCCAGGATATGCTTGCCACCTCTATCATTCTTAGGGTCTCAAGCCGTGGGGGCATGTAATGCCTAGAATGAAACCTGGGCCAGGCACATGCTAGTCATAAGCTCTAGCCAAAGTATTATATTATCCAGTCTCATCAATTCTTTATCATGGGAAGCATTATCTTTAATCAAATACATCTATAAGACACTGGATATTATTTTACAATTGTCAATAAATAGCAATCATACCAATTGCTTCATATCTTTTAAACAGAGCAGGCCTGTGGAAGCAGGGTATTGTTTTGATGGTGAATAATGATGGATGTATAAGACATAATAAATTATAGCTTATAGCTCCTAAAATTTCCAAATTTTATGCTGGTTAATTTGATAGGGTAGCTAGTACTTCAGGAGATCAAGAAATTCAATGCAGGGCTAAAGATATAAACAATACAGATAAAGATATAATAAAATACAATATAAGCCATACAATAAAGGTATAAACAATACAGTTGGTAGGCCATTTGTCTTGCATGCGGCCAACATAGCTTCAATTTCCAATACCCTTATGGTCCCTGAGACAACTAGAACTAAGTTTTGAACTCAGCCAGGAGTAAGCACAGAATACTGTTGAGTATGGCCCAAAAATATAAACAAGCAAAGAAAAGCAACAGAATTGCTAAACAAGAAAGTACAACTTAAAGAAAACCTAGTAAAAAAGAAATACCAAAATATTAGTTTAAAAAATAGCACAAATCTTGGGTCCAGAGAGATAGCACAGCGGCGTTTGCCTTGCAAGCAAGCCGATCCAGGACCTAAGGTGAATGATTCAAATTCCGGTGTCCCATATGGTCCCTCGTGCCTGCCAGGAGCTATTTTTGAGCAAATAGCCAGGAGTAACTCCTGAGCACTGCCGGGTGTGACCCAAAAACAAAACGAAACAAAAAAAAACAAAAAATAATAATAATTGACAAAAAATAGCACAAATCTTACTTATTTGTGATGCTCTTCAGTATATCAAACATATGCCAAAAGTAGAGTATTGAATCCCATCTCATTAAGGACTAACGAGGTTAGTAGTGCTTGCTTTTTTTTTTAGCACTATTCAGTTGATTATAAAATAAAATCTACACATCATATATCTAATCCCAGGTGATAGGTCTGAGGAAATCGGCTAGCAGCAAAGGATTAATAATCTAAGTCAGTCAGGAAAGTGTTAAGGAGTCAGTGGCTTCTCATGGCTTTTCCCTCAGGGTATCTGGCAGGCACCAAACCGAAGCTCACTCTATAACCCATTCCCAATTCACCAGGGGAGGGGGGTGAGAAAGAGAGAAGCACCCATCCAAGTGGAATTTTATATATAAAAGGGAGGGTAAGGAAATGAGAAAAATGGGGATATGCCTTTGTTTTGGGTTAATAGCTGGTGTCATCATACAATTCTACCCTTTCTGTTTAAAACAAAGCAAAACAGAATTTTAGAAAATCTACAAAAGTTTTATTCTATTGTTCTCTGCCAGAGGAGGGAACTCCAGATCAGAACTTATGAAAGTGGTTGTTATTGTGCATAGGCACAGTAAAAATTGGGGAAATATAAGTGTCAAAGGTTTGATTGTATACATTATTCTCAAAACAATCAGCTTTTTCCATAAGCTTGAATTCTCTATCTTCTCCTTGGGGGAATATTTTTGTTTTGGGTTAATTGCTGGTGTCATCTTTCAGATGATAGAAGATTCCTTATGAAAATTTGGACACATTCAAGTGTAGCAAATACCCAGTTGGAGGACACAGGTCAGACCTCAGATTTCCTGATTCTGAAATTCTTCCTAAATCTATGTCAGCTTTTATAGAGAATTTGAACAAAGAAATATATTGCAAATAAATGTTATAGGAAGTGCTGAGCATTTGCAAATAAGATAGAAAAACTTTGTTTCAGAGATTTTACAAGGGACAAATTACAATTCCTAAAGACTAAAAGTATCACTTTACAGCTATGCCCAGCATGACTTAATACAAAAAACAAAAAAAACAAAAAAACAAGAAACCTCTTTTATTGCCTCTTTTCTGAATATAGAAATATGTTCTAACCTTTCTTCTATAATGTACTATTTTCACTTCCTCATTTTAGTAATGCCGATTAAATAAGAAAACTTAAATGAGAATGACATAAACAAAGAAGCTGAATACAAGATGCGATACCTGTGCTCATTTTCTTTTAATCAAGTATAAAAGCAAAAGGTAGTCTGTTTTGATAACAGCATTATTTCATTAAAGTAATAATTTAAAATGTTACTCCTCTGGCACAAACAAAATTATACTGTAATTGTTTTCAATATAGCTAATAAGTTTCCTTCTAGCCTTCTTATATAGAAAAGCTACCAATGCTTTAAAGTGTTGAATTGATTTTCTATTATATTATTTTCACTGGGTGAACTTTATCTCTGCAAATCTACATAATTTATCTCTTCTCATTTTAAATTCCTTCCCTCAATTACAATGTGATTCAAAACAATAAATTAATTTTCTTTTTTTTGACAAATTTCTCTGAGGCCAAATCAGGCAAAATTATTTCACTTTGCCTATGAAGATGTCAATAATTGCTGCCGATGATACATTTGAGGGAAAATATATTCTTTAGTGGTAACTATTAGGTATTAACATTTTTGGTATAAAAATCACTCAACTGAGAAATTGCTTCTCTGTTATCACAGTTTCATAATTTTTTTAATTCAGCTCATTACAATAAAATAACTTACTTATAAAGCATCCAACATCTGAGCTCATCTTGTTTATTTTGAGTCATGAATCAAGCAATCAAACTGCTCTGAATTATTGAAAAGGAAGAGAAAAGCATGAAAGTAAATTCAGATAGAAAAAGTAATTAGTCACAAAAATGCAACTCTGATGGAGCATTAAAATGAAACTTGAATGGACTATCAAAAACTCTAAAAACATATTGCTCAGAATTCTCTGAGCTCTGTAATTCACATTGCCATTTAAAATACTTCTACTCTTCCTTATCATTGGTTCAGGGAGCTTAAAAAAAGACAATTCTCTAAGACAGTAAGTCATCAACTTATTTTTTTAAATTTTTTATTAAAATTTCTCCTTAAGCAATGCAAATAGCAATAACACTGAAAATTTTCCAAAGAAAGGAGACTTCCTCTCATTATGAGGATAAAAACATTCCCTCATAGTCACAGTAATTGCAGGGAAAAATCAGTCATTTGATTTTGGTTTAGATGTCCCTTCCAAATTCAATGGCATTCACAGGTACTCAGGATAAAAGAAAAGGCCCTTCCCTAAACAGTACCTAAATACAAACATAATAGATCCCAGACTTTATAATTTGGTCCTGCTTAGTGAAAAATTGATGTGTTGAAGAGAAAAAAGCCTTTAAGATGGCTTGTGGAGTGCTCATAACCAACATCAGTTAATAAAACCAATTCCAAATGATTAAGCAGAATTTTAGCATTCTCAGCGAAATGGCACTATCAATTAGCATATTTATTAGGAATTCATTTCTGCAACATAGATATGAGATCTACTGGCTGTGTGGTAACAGATCACCTTTAAATACCAAGTGATATTCAACTTTTTCTAATTATAATATTCATTTTCCCTCCTAAAGAGAGCACAATGACTTGAAAATCATTAGATTCATGATCATTTGATAACAGAAAGGTTTAAGATACTTTGTGAGGACCATTCGTCTCAGCACCTCCTAAAATTAGAAAAGTTTGCAAAAGTTTAAAAATCATTTCCCCAAAAATAACAGTAAACAAAATTGCCACCTAACAAAAATGTTAAGTGTGGACTGACTTCCAAATTGTGGTTATTGATAAAAGCATAAAAATATTCATCAGTGGGTTCAGAGTGGTGGTGAAAGCAGTAAGATGCCTTGCCCACGCTAACCTACGAAGAACCTTAGTTCGATCCCCGGCATCCCATATGGTCCCCCAAGCCAGGAGCGATTTCTGAGCACATAGTCAAGAGTAACCGCTGAGCATCGCCGGGTGTGGCCAAAAAACCAATATATATATTTATCAGAAACATTTATTTCGATGATTAAATCATCTCATAAAGTAGTTTTTTCCTCGACAGCTTTTGCTAGAAGGCCTGGTATCATGGAAAGAACACTAATTCCAGAAGCAGAAGGTCTCAATCTGGGCTGGCCTGCATCCCACAACCATTACCGGATGATAGGAATATGTGAGACTAATTAATGCAAGACTCTTTTACTAAAACCAATATTCTCGTTTCACACTGTTAATCTCAAATAATGTAACAGAGAGTAATTTAGTAGGTAGGACTCCCCAAAGAGCTATGTTTAAAAAATGCATATGTTTTTAAGATAACACTAAAGTTCTTTTAGAAATATATATCAGATCATGGTAAATGAAGAAATATATTGTCTGCAGTAACCACTTAATCCCAAACCTCAGTAGGTCTCACAGTTACAGCATACCATCTATATGCTCCTCACAAGTATATTATGTGAGAATCCTGATTATGCTCATAGACAGGATTCAAGTTATTTATGTGTACTACCTCTTAAAACTATGATAAAGAGCAAATAAAAAGTCTCCAAAGGATATTGAGAAGTAGAATGAAAAGCTTGTATTGAATAAGGGAAATAAAAGGTTGGATAAAAAAGACACACTTTACTTTTATAATGAAAAGAATATGAGAATTCTTCCATTTCAGATCAAGATGGAGACCAGAGATCAGAATTAACTTCCTGTCTGACACTAAAAAAAAGGGGGGGAGCAAAATATTAAATAAAGTATGTCCAGACACTGGACATCTAACAACAGAATCCTCCCTGGAAGTTGGAATATTATTAGTGAACGTGTGTCTCAGTTATGGGACAGGGCAGGGAAGATTGAAAGAACATTTTTTTCTCTTTTTTTCAAAAAGAGTTCGAGACACTGAAAATTATAGTATTTGAGTTTCTATTAGAAAGGAGAAAGTGACATAGAAAACACTAAAGTTTGACAGAAGGATCTTGAGTACTTATTTTATTATCTCATGTGGTTGAAGAAACTACCTAAATTCCAGTAGAATCAGAGGAAACAAAACTCAGAGTTCACAATGGAAATAGCATCTCTCCCACAAAATTCTAAGAAAGTTTTAGCTAGTGTATTCAAAAGAGTCTTAATTTAATAGCTAAAAACTAACTTATCCTAGAGTAACTACTGCTCAAGTTCCACATAAAGTGCCTTAGAAATGAGATGTGGAACAAGTTAAATGCATTTCTAACCCAGTCTGCTTCCTAAAGCCAACTTCCTATTTCTCTTCCTCTGCTCCACCCTTAAGTACCATATTTTCTGACATATAAGACAACTTTTTAACCCATGAAAAACTTTTTAAAAAGTCCAGGGTCGTCTTATACACCAGTATATGGCACGCTGAAACTTACTCCAGCTTCAGTGACAAGTGATTGGCCCCCTCTTACCTCCGCATTTCATTCAGCTGCCAGGTGTCACCACTAAGTCCTCTATTTGTCCTATCTTTCAGGGCACACAGAGGAGCTGAGTTACCGAGCACTGCATCCCATCCAGCCGCTGGGTGTCATCGCTGGTATGCTGGGTGTCATCGCTGGTATGGGCTTTCTGGTGCTCAGTCCTTTGTTCAGTTTTTTTTTGTTTGTTGGTTTGTTTTTTATGTTTTTTTGTTTGTTTTTGGGCCATACCCAGTGACGCTCAGGGGTTACTCCGGGCTATGCGCTCAGAAGTCGCTCCTGGCTTGGGGGACCATATGGGAACGGGGGGGGGGGGGGGTCGAACCGTGATCCGTCCTAGGCTAGCGCAGGCAAGGCAGCAGGCACCTTACCTTCAGCGCCACCACCTGGTTCCCCTTTGTTCAGTTTTTATGGGACACAGAGGAGGCATTCTGTCTCCCTCTAGCTGTTCTATTATTCACAGCACCCCTACCAGCTGCTCTTGGACGAGCCCCCTCTCCCTGCTCTCAATGTAGATCACAGTTAAAAAAATCACAGTCACTCACATGATTGTTGGCACTCCAAGGTCTAGCTTTATTAAACACATACTGTTAACCTTTGAGGGTTCTACGTTTTTTCTTACGTCTTTTAATATCCATTTGGTGTGTGTTAAAAGATAAGGAGAAGCAGTCTTATGGAGCAAATATAGCCCAAACCCTATATTTTAACAGGAAAAGTAGGGGGTTGTCTTTTATGCCCAGTCATTTTATATGCCAGAAAATACAGTATATTCAGTCACTTTTATATATTTTATATAAAATATATTTTATCCCCCAACCCCTGAGTGAGATTGCTTTGAACTGGGGCAGTTATAAAATGAGAAAGATCATTCCTTAAACCAGGCAAACAAGGACAAAGTGGTCACCTGAAATATATTCAGATCAGAGTAGCCTGGGTATTCTTTAGAGTTAAAAAATAATTTTCCCAGGATTAAATTATAAGAAATATCAAGTCAAAATCTAAAATTATGGGGAGAAGTTGTACAGTGAATAGGGCAGCTGTCTTGCAGGTGACCATGCCCAGTCCAATCCATGGCTCCCTAGATAGTTTCTTTATATCTACCAGGAGTGATCCCTGAGTTTAGAGTCAGGATTAAACCTAAATACAGAAAGATGTGGACTTAAAACAAACCAAAAAACTACAACAAAAATAAAAAATTATGAGTTGGGAGATGACTCAAAGGACTGGGACACATGCTGAGCATACAGAAGTTCTAGCAAGATCATTGCTTCTGGAAGTGCCCCATTCTAAGTCTAAAAAGAAAAAAAATGCTTTTCAGCACACACAGAAACTGAATAACAAAATAAAAACTCATGTAATTTTTAACCTCATATATAAAGCTTAAGAAAATGAAAATTTAAAGTGCATCTCTCCAAAACCTTTTACTTTGTTGTCTTGGTCAGGGAGATTCTCAGAGAAACTTGTATTTATTCAGTAACTACTGCCTGGGAAAATTCTGGCTGGAATGAATGCAATTTTTTAGGACTTCAGATGTTGTAGGATTAGTTCAGTTATAATTCTCCTGAGACCCAATTGTAAAGAATCCAAAATGGGATTGAACTCACAGTTTTCCATAAGATAATCATAGTCATCACCTCACACACATAAAATTTAGAACATAAGGTTACTGCAAAAACTCAGAAACAATTATCCAAGGGGAAAATAATCATACCCAAGAAATGCAGGAAATTTTCACTGATAAATATATCATAGAATCTTATCCTTATTTTAGCAATGACTAGGGCCAAAACTCTTCTGGGATATGTTTCCAAGAAGATTGATAAGACACAATTCAGTTTCACCTTTTACAGAAAGCCATAATTCTAGGTCAGCTCTCTGAAATCCATAATCTGTGAGCTTCCACTGGATTGGGACAGATTTATGAATAAGAGAAACATAGTACCCATCTTTCTTTACCATGCTTTGTGTACTGGAAATATGATAGAAGTAGACATTATAGCAGAAGTGTGTTGCTAGAATGATTTATACGTGAAACCCTACCTTTAACATTATGATAAGTTTAAATCAAAATGCTCACTAATTTTAAGTATTAAAATATAAAGCAAAAAAGAAAAATGGAAGAAGTGGAAATAAAGGAATAAAGGAACAAAGAATGAAGGAATAAGATGAAAACAAACGTTTAGATTCAAAATACAGAACTGAGTTGAAATATGGTGAGGCTATTGGGTGGGCCTGAGACATATCTGGTATGTTCCAAGTTGACTCTGGGGAAGAGACATTAGCATTTTGAGAGCGGTCTGGTAATATCATACCTCTAGAACTTATAAACATTTCTATACATGTAAATCAATTTTTTACCTTAGTAAAAATTATTTAACTAAAATTTTTCTGATGAACAACAGACTCAAATGGATGTCTCATTTGTGGAATATAAAGAAATCTAGTAAGAAAATAATAACTTCCCAGAAGCAAAAGAAATTGAGAACTGGCCTTGTGTAGGAAGGTTACCTTAAGTGAAAGATGAACATTGTAGAGGGAAGTAGGCAGTCTGCTTGGAGTGGGTTGCTGTTAAATAACACTCACTATTATCTAAAAAAAAGATATTCCCCCAACTTCCTCTTTCCTTTTCACCTATCCCTTGGACTTGTGAAAGTACACATGCATAGATACTTTTGTCTCTCACTTAACCCTCCCCTGCCCAGGTGAATGGGTACTAGTTTAATAGAAAAAGATCAGTCTGGCTTGGCAGGCAGAGAGACCACTAGGTGAGAAGCCACTGACTCCATGATTCTCTTCTAACTAGCT
This sequence comes from Crocidura indochinensis, assembly GCA_004027635.1. NCBI lineage: Eukaryota > Metazoa > Chordata > Mammalia > Eulipotyphla > Soricidae > Crocidura > Crocidura indochinensis. The sequence continues at coordinate 15,451 of PVKC010023259.1, forward strand.
TGGTTTATTAATTCTTTGTGGCTGCCCTTCTTCAAACCTGCTTGCCTGGTGTTGGAAATATGATGCATGAGGCAAACTTATAACTGGCATTAAACTTTTACAATGCATGAAACCTTATCATTAATGGGCTTGTAAATCACTGTGCCTCTCTTTTCTCTCTACTATATTCACATGTCTCATGTCTGCATTATTACAGTAAAATGATTGTCTTATTCAGTTAAAATGGTTGGTATTTTCTTTTTTATTTTATTTATTTATTTTTTGTTTTGTTTTTTGTTTGGGCCACACCGGTGACACTCAGGGGTTACTACTGGCTATTCGCTCAGAAGTCTCTCCTGACAGGCACGGAGGGGGGAGGGCATATGGGGAACAGGGGGATCGAACTGCGGTCCGTCCTAGGTTAGCACAAGGCAAGGCAGGCACCTCACCTTCAGCGCCACCGCCCGGCCCCAAAATGGTTGGTATTTTCAAGGCCTTCTAAAACCAGTGTTTTCAGTGCCTCGATTTAGTCATCAACCTTCTAATCAAGATGGCTCTATAGGCCTTCCCACCATGTTTGTTTTCACTGTGCCTATTCTCACTGCTTAATCTAAGAAACGCCTCTTAGCAATGATTTCTTGTGCACTTGCAGTGAATGAAAATTAATTAATGCAGTTAAAATTATTCATATTTTGTTCAAGAACTCAGTTGGCTTATGGGGGTGAGAGATGACTTGAGGGCCTTGATACAGCATCTTTAGCTAATGTTTCTTGGATACCTCAAGCAGGATGGATTTTGTTACAACTTAGCATTGCTTGTCTAACCATGACATTTTTTCATTTATAAAATAAAATTTTATTAAAATTTTATTCTAAAACCATACAGAAAGACTCTATCTTAGACTTTGTCCTAAGACCTGTGCAAATACCAAGATCTCTAATTACAGAGGACTGATTTTGTCAGCCACAATTGAACAGAATGTTTCCTGGCATCATAGAAAGACTTTGGGGTTTGATAATGAGCATATCTGGAGCCTGTAGTTGTTCCCATGGCAGTATGCTTCAAGAATGGAGGAAACCCTGTAACTCTTAGGTCAAAAAAATTCCCTTTCAAATTTCCCCAATAATTACTGTGCCTATTGAAAAAAAAAAGCACAAAACCTCACCACACCAGCCTTCCTTTTTTTTTTTTTTGCTTTTTCATGTTGTTGTTTAGTAATTGGTTGTGTGTGTATGTGTGTGTGTGTGTGTGTGGCTGTTGTGTACTCTATTATTGCTTCCTCTTCATTTTTCCCTATTTTTCTTCTTTTAAATTGATATTGATAGCTCCTAGTTAGATTCCTCCCAGATTTTTTTATTTTTAATTTTTCCCAAGAGAACTTGAATCATCTTTTTTTCCTCATAAATTAAAGGAAAAAATAAAAAAGAAAGTGGATGGTACTAGGAGCAAACAGCCACATGAATAATGAGTAAAAATAAATAAGAATCAGGCCTAAATACCAAACCCAAAGTCACGGACAACAGAATCAATATCTACAAGTTAGTTATATACAAAGAGGACTGGTTACATTAGCAGTTCAGGGGCAAAGGGGGAAAGTATGGGATGCATGCTGGGAACAGGGGTGAAGGGAGGTCAACACTGGTGGTGAGGATTTGCCCTAATTCACTAGCACTATGTACCTTAAATATAACTGTGAAAGACTTGTAATTTACATGGGTCTCAATAAAAATTATTGGAAAAATAGCATGGAGGTAAGGTGTTTGCCTTTCATGCAGAAGGACGGTGGTTCTAATCCCGGCATCCCATATGGTCCCCTGTACCTGCCAGGGGCGATTTTCTGAGCATAGAACCAGGAATAACCCCTGAGTGAGGCCGGGTGTGACACACACACACACACACACACACACACACACGAAAAATA
>PVKC010023260.1:0-17352 GCA_004027635.1 Crocidura indochinensis
CACTGCCGGGTGTGACCCAAAAAAAACAAACAAACAAAAAAAGAAATTAATATGTATGCCATTTGTATGTCAAAACCAAAAAATTAAAAGTGACTATTTTTCTACAAAATGGTTAAGGTCAACTAGTAAGTTTTTTAATTTGGGTTTGGTTTGGGTTTGGGTTTGGGGACCACCCCCTGCAATTAGGATTTACTCAGGGATTCTCTGGACAGTGAGTGCTCAAGGGATGCCAGAGATCAAACCTGGGTTGGGCGTGTGCATGACAAGTACCCTACCCATTGGTGTTTGTACTATTACTCCATTGTACTATCTATTGTACTACCTATTGTACTATCTCATTTTACTATCACTCCAGGGCCCATATTTTTTTTCATTTTTTAAATTTTAATTATGATAACAAAGATAAAAAGAAAGAGGACAGGGTAAAGTTACAGTGGAAGCACACTGACTCATAAACAGAATTCTCGGTAGTCCCATTGATATCCCAGCCTTGAAATTTCAGCCAAAGAGCATTAAGAAAAACAAAGCTGAACCCGTGTACAATACAATTACTTTGTCCCTTAAATCCCCAGTTGTAGTACATACTATTTCTTAGCAACACACAATATAATCTAAAAGACATTAGACTTGTGTAACTCCTTAAACATTGAGGGCAAAGTACATTTATCTAGTTCCATGCATAGTTTAAGTTAACCCCAATGTTTTAGTGGATTGTTTTTCTTAAGGATTGGAGTCAAGGGAACATAGTAAAAAACGGTGTTAGAGTGGCATTTGTTTGCATAGGCCCACCAAAATACAAGGGACATGGAAAGAAAAATTATGTGCTAAATACAAGGAGATCCTATCCCTGAAGTTTCCTGGCACAGGACCGAATCTAGGCTCCAAGCAAACTAGTTTGTCCAATCCAAGTCATCGTCTATAGTGGCAATACACCTTCATTCCTCACATTGTCTCTGTTATTGGTATCATGCTTCTGTATTAAAGATCCTGGGGTCTGCATATCCCATATTGCAGTCAGGAAGGTGCAGAGCATCCTCTCGTTTCACCTCACACTGAAGGGGCAATAGAGAGAACCATGTCCCGTAGAGCAGGTCATTGTTGTTGTCAAGTCTTCTCAGTGTTAACGGAAGTCTCCTTTTAGGAGATCGATGTCAGACCTTTGGTAGTGTCTTTCCTGGTAGAGGGTTGCTTTGAGATGCTGCTATAAAAGACCTTGGATGTTTCGTAGATAGCTTGCCTAGTTCTGGCGTGATTTGATGATGTCGAGGGCCCATATTTTGTAATGTGGCAAAATTTATTTGTTTGTTTATTTTATGTTTTTTGGTTCACACCTGGCGACGCTCAGGGGTTATTCCTGGCTCTGTGCTCAGAAATTGTTCCTGGCTCAGGGGACCAAATGGGATGCCAAGGATCGAACCCACGTCCATCCTGGGTCAGCTGTGTGCAAGGTAAATGCCCTACTACTATGTTACCAAACTGGCCCCATAATGTGGTAATTTTTTTTTTTAATTTTTGGGTCACACCCGGCAGTGCTCAGGGGTTACTCCTGGCTCCATGCTCAGAAATTGCTCCTGGCAGGCACGGGGGACCATATGGGGCACCGGGATTCGAACCGACGACCTTTTGCATGAAAGGCAAACGCCTTACCTTCATGCTATCTCCTGGGCCCCCAATTCTTTTTTATTTTATTTTATTTTTTTTTTTGGTTTTTGGGTCACACCCGGCAGTGCTCAGGGGTTGCTCCTGGCTCCATGCTCAGAAATTGCTCCTGGCAGGCACGGGGGACCATATGGGGCACCGGGATTCGAACTGATGACCTTTTGCATGAAAGGCAAACGCCTTACCTCCATGCTATCTCCCGGCCCCCTCCCCAATTCTTAATTATAATAAAAATATTAGGTTTTTACCACTCAAATGCCAAAGATTGAATCCACATCCATCCTGGGTCAGCTGTATGTAAGGCAAATGTCCTTCTACCATGCTACCAACCCGGCCCCATAATGTGCTAAACATTTTTTTAAATCTGTCAATTCTTAATTATATAATTAATAAAAATATCAGATTTTTACCAATCAAATGGAAATTTGTAAGTTTGCCTATCTCCATTCAAAATTCTTTCTCCACCAAGTCTTTTTTTTTTTTTTTTGGTTTTTGGGCCACACCCAGTGACACTCAGGGGTTACTCCTGGCTATGTGCTCAGAAGTTGCCCCTGGCCTGGGGGACCATATGGGGCACGGGGGATCGAACCTCGGTCCGTCCAAGGTTAGTGCGGTAAGGCAGGCACCTTACCTTCAGCGCCACCGCCCGGCCCCCCACCAAGTCTTTTTTAAATATAAATTTTGCCTTTATCCCTCACCTAATGTCCCTCAAACACCTTTGTATTACATTCACATACATTTATTATCATCACTTTTTGTTGCATATGGAGGTCTGTTGTGATTATGTGATGACTTTGTAATAGAGAAATCATACCTACGAATTCCAATACTAGATGATCAAACAATGAAGTATTCCTTATCAACTTTTTTGTCTTTCCCCAAAAAAGAAACACACAACCAGAACTTCAAGAGGTAACTTTGATAGTACACAATCACTGTGTGTTAGTTTCTACATGAGTCCTGAGAAAAGACTATGACCTCATCTTACTGAATTCTTTAAGGATTAAACTTTACAATATAAATGACTTCTTCATCTTGCTTGGAACCTTATCACCCAAAGATTGATCATTCTGTCAATGATATCAAAATGGCTTCCATGTTTGGGTGGTACAGTGGTTGGGGTTCATAACAAGTTGTGCTTAGAGGCTCAAAAATAAATGGGGCTGGGGGCCCGGGAGATAGCACGGAGGTAAGGCGTTTGCCTTTCGTGCAAAAGGTCATCGGTTCGAATCCCGGTGCCCCATATGGTCCCCCGTGCCTGCCAGGAGCAATTTCTGAGCATGGAGCCAGGAGTAACCCCTGAGCACTGCCGGGTGTGACCCAAAAACCAAAAAAAAAAAAAAAAAAAAAAAATAAATGGGGCCGAAGAGTTAGCACAGTGGTAGGACATTTGCCTTGCATGTAGCCGACCCAGGATTGATGTTAGTTCGAATCCCAGCATCCCATATAGTTCCCCAAGCCTGCCAGGAGTGACTTCTGAGCAAAGAGCCAGGAATAACCACCCCCCCAAAAAAAAACTATGGGAGCCAGAGAGATAGCACAGCAGTAGGGCTTTTGCCTTGCATGTAACCAATCTAGGAGGGGTGGTTCAAATCTGGCATCCCATATGATCCTCCGTGCCTGCAGAGCCAAGAATAACACTTGAGTGCTGCCGGGTGTGACCCAAAACCAAAAAAGTGCTATGCACATGTATTTTTCCTGCAACCTGAAAATATTCCCAATTCACTAACATGGAGTTGTCATTCGGAGTTTCAACTCACAATATGTTGGGATCTTTCCAATGACTCCTTGAGGTAGTGTCCAATCTATATCTACCTCACAAATATATCACACTTGAGAAGCAGTCACTGAAAAATGTTGCTGGGACTTCTAGGCAGCAAATTACATGTAATGCAATTTTTGTATAGATGTTAGCTTCACTCTGTGCTAGATCTTTTCAGGGGTCCTAGCAGACCACTTGGTTACATGCCTTATGAAACCTGGGGATCAGGAGAATTATTTTCTTTTATAATAATTCGTTGTTGTTATGTTAGAGGAGGCCTCATCTGGCCTACTAGTGCCTGATATTATATTGTAAATATACTTTCATTTTCAAGACTCCTCTTTACTTGTGGCTCTCATGCTCTCCCTCCTTCTTTGCAAGTTCTTCTACCTCCCTCCCCCCAAGGCTTCTCTGGCAAAGAACAACTCACATCCAAAAGGGTTCAAGCCTATGCAGACCTTCTCATCTCACTAACAAAGTATCTCAATGACATAACCCCTCAGAGCATAAGGATTAGGGCACAAGTCTAGCATGTTTTAACCCCTGGAAGTACATGGTCTCCCAACCTTTGTTGGAAGCCTCCATCCAGAACATCTGGGTATCTGGACATTCCCAGCCAGCACTGCTAGGGTGACCAGGTAATCCTCCACACACCACAGGACCTGGGCTGGACTGTATTCTCTGGTTCTTGTATTAAACTAAGGCAGGTTGGCCAAGAATAGCTCTGTGGGGCCTTAGTTCTGAGTATCACTCAGAGCTGTGTGCCATCCCTTGCCCAATCAAAACTAGACCAAGGGAAAAAAAAAACACCAAACAAACCCAAACCACCTAATGGGACATGAATGTCCACTTCTCTCACTGGTCCCTTAGCTCCTCTGTGAATTGTTCTCCCAGATGTGCTCTCCACCTACATCATACCCAACCCTTTCTGAAGTCTGGAGTCTGCAGATTTCCTCTCTCTCCCAGGCAGCGCAGTTCTAACTTCCTGAAAGCAAAACCCTTCCCCATTAAACTCCTCTACGTGTCTTCTCCTGACACATGGGCTGACAGGCCTGTCAATATTTGTTTGACACCGAGTAGTTCTTCTCAGTTAATGATCAACCAACCCCCTTCCCTCCAAGAAGGGGAAAATTGCAGACTTCAAATCAGTCATCAGCTCTCCAAGCTTCCATTTCCTTTGCTGGAATATGGAGGTGAAAACAGAGTTATCTAAAGAAAAAAATAACAACAACAAAAAAAACCTCACAATGTATTTAAACCACTTAAAAGCCCTCACTTCCTTTGTTTGATGTGATGCATTTCTGTCACAAACCCAGTCTTGACGTGGACTCCTTGTAGAGATGTCCCTGAGCCAATGTTTCACACACTGAAGGTCACAAGGGTTACGTGACACTGAACAAGTGTCCAATGGAACTGGGCTGGACTGGTTCGAAGTCTCTGGGCTCCATGTGGTTCACATAGGGATTAATTCTCCACAGCCATTGAATCTCTGTCCTTCTACCCTTGAATGGTCTGACCAATTTATTGATGTGGCTGAAGGAAGGATTTCATATCCTCTAGCAAAAACTTTATATCTGGGGTCAGGGGTGTGGTTACTCCTTGAGCACATGCTTTGTAAATGTCAGGCCCCAGGTCTAGTTTCCACTATCATAAGGACAAATATTGCCCCTTCTCTCTCTAAACCTTTTGTTTGGCCGGTCTCTGGCTACACCCAAGCATGCATAGGGATCACTCTTGGGAGTCTCAGGAAACTGTAAGAGTGCTGAGGGTTGATCTTAGGTTGGCCATGTGCTAGTCCATGCCCCTTAGACTAGCACTCTGGCCCTGTCCTCTCTCTAAATCGTGTGCCTGAATCATGTATACTTTGTCTCCCCAGATATCAATTTTTTTTGTTTGTTTTTGGGTTACACCTGGCAGCATTCAGGGATCACTCCTGGGTCTGTGCTGAAATCGCTCCTGGCAGACTCTGAGGACCATACGGGATACTGGGATTCAAACCACCACCTGTCCTGGATTGGCTGCATGCAAGGCAAATGCCCCACCACTGTGCTATCTCTCCGGTCCCAGATATCAATTATTTATTTATTTTTTTATTTTTGGGCCATACCCAGCTGTGCTCAGGGGTTACTACTGGCTATCTGCTTAGAAATAGCTCCTAGCAGGCACAGGGGACCATATGGGACGCCAGGATTCGAACCAACTACCTTAGGTCCTGGGTCGGCTACTTGCAAGGCAAACACGACTGTGCTATCTCTCTGGCCCCCCAGATATCAATTTTTACTTATTTGTTTTGTTTGGTTTGGGGGCTACACTGGGCAGTGCTCAGGGGTTATTTCTGGCTCTATGCTCAGAAAAAACTCCTGGCAGGAGTTATCTAGAATGGTGAGAATCAAACCCAGGTTGGCCACATGCAAGGCAAGCACTCTCCCCACTGTACTATCTCTCTGTCCCTGGTGTTCAGGTTTTATTCCTGGCTCTGTATTCAGTGATTACTCCTGGAGGTTCTCAGGGAACCACATGGAGTGCCAGGGATCAAACTTGGACCAGCTTTGTACGAGGCAAATGCCATACTTACTATACTATCTCACTAGCCCTTTTAATATTTTAACATTCATTTTAAAAAATCAAATAAAGGGGCCCGGGAGATAGCATGGAGGTAAGGCGTTTGCCTTTCATGCAAAAGGTCATCGGTTTGAATCCCGGTGCCCCATTTGGTCCCCCGTGCCTGCCAGGAGCAATTTCTGAGCATGAAGCCAGGAGTAACCCCTGAGCACTACCAGGTGTGACCCAAAAACCAAAAAAAAAAAAAAAAAATCAAATAAAAGGGCCGGAGAGATAGCATGGAGGTAAGGCGTTTGCCTTTCATGCAGAAGGTCATTGGTTCGAATCCTGGCACCATATGGTCCCCTGAGTCTGCCAGGAGCAATTTCTGAGCGTAGAGCCAGGAGTAACCCGAGCGCTGCCGGGTGTGACCCCAAAATCAAAAATAAATAAATAAATAAATAAATAAATAAATAAATAAATCAAAGAAAAATCAAATAAAAAAAGGACTAGGAAGGGCGAGTGGGATTGCAAAAATGAAGAGACTTTAGCCCATCAAATTGATTCTACTGGAAAGGAAACTCAGGTCCAGATAGCCTGAACTCTAATAGACAGTCTGGTCTCTTCAGAGCATGAAGCAGGTCAGAGACAGTTGGTGCTGGAATTTGGGGTTGACAGGCACAACAACACAGCAGTAGGGAATTTGCCTCGCACATAGCTAATTCAGGACATACAGTGGTTTGAATCCCGGCATCCAATATGGTCCCCTGAGCCTCCCCTGAGGTGAGTGACTTTTGAGTGAAAAGTCAGGAGTAACCCCTGAGCACCACCTGGTATGATCCAAAAAACAAACAAAAAAAGAAAGGAAGGAAGGAAGGAAGGAAGGAAGGAAGGAAGGAAGGAAGAAAAGGACATCATTGAAGGCCAGAGAGATAGCACAGCAGTAGGGTGTTTGCCTTGCACTTAGCCTATCCAGGATGGACGGTGATTCGAATCCCACCATCCCATACTTTTCCTAAAAGCTGTATAGTATTTCATTGTGTAGATGTACCACAGTTTCTTTAGTCACTCATCTGTTCTTGGGCGTTGTTTCCAGATTCTGGCTATTGTGAATATTATTGTGATGAACATAGGAATGCAGGGGGCTTTTCTGTCTTGTGTTTTTGGGCCACTATGGTATATTACTAGAATTTGTATTGCTGGGTCCATTACTAGTTGTTTTTTAATTTTTTGGAGGGGCACACCTGATGGTACTCAGGGGTTACTCCTGGCTCTGTACTCAGGATTTTTTCTGGCAGGCTTAGGGACCACATATGATGGGGACATAGAACTCGAGTCAGCCTCATGCAAGGGATATGCTCTACCCTTTGTGTTATCACTTTGGCCCCTGTGTCAATTTCTACTGTTTTGAGGAATGCCTTTATTGTTTCCTAGAAAGACTTGCTTGTCATATATTAGAATCACACTTTCCTGTCAATTTTTGAAAAATATGATAAATTTGATAAAATAAAAATATAATTAAAATTCAGGGCCGGAGGGGCCAGAAAGATAGCATGGAGGTAAGGCGTTTGCCTTTCATGCAGAAGGTCGGTGGTTCGAATCCCGGCATCCCATATGGTCCCCTGTGCCTGCCAGGGGCGATTTCTGAGCATAGAGTCAGGAGGAACCCCTGAGCGCTGCCAGGTGTGACCCAAAAACCAAAATATATATAAATACACATATATAATATATTAATGTATAATATATTATATTATTGTATTATATATAATTATAATTATAATAATTATATAATATAGTCATATAATTATTATATGATATATTTATAAATATATTTATATATTTAAATATATTATAAATATATATTTATAAATATATAATTATATAATTATATAATATATTATATTTAATATATAATGTATATATAATTAAAATTGTGATTTCTTGGGGGTTTTTTTGTTTTTTGTTTTTTGTTTTTTTTTTTTGGTTTTTGGTTTTTGGGTCACATCCGGCAGTGCTCAGGGGTTACTCCTGGCTCCATGCTCAGAAATTGCTCCTGGCAGGCACGGGGGACCATATGGGGCACCGGGATTCGAACCGATGACCTTTTGCATGAAAGGCAAACGCCTTACCTCCATGCTATCTCCCGGGTCCTTGTTTATTTTTTTTTTCAAATTGTGATTTCTTTTGATAATGTTTCTCATTTGTTTCATATAAATAAAATTTAAACTAAATTTAGTGTAGAGGAAAAGTTTTTCATTCCCATATACCTATAAGCTCACCTGTTAACCATTTTCTTCAACTGCACCTACTTTTTTGTTTGTTTTGGGGCCACACTCATCAGTACTCAGGGGTTACTCCTGGCTCTGCACTCAGAAATTGTTCCTGGCAGGCTTGGCAGACCTTATGGGATGCTGGGAATCGAACCGTGTTCCTTCCAGGTTGGCTGCATGCAAGGCAAATACCTACTGCTGTGCTATCTCTCCGGCCCCTGCACTTACTTTTTAAATCATGATTACAATACTATAATTACAATAAAACTGTAATTGCAGTGACAGCAACCATCCTTGATGCTACACATTCCCCAATGATAATCTTCTAATGCTCGCCAATCATCTTAATAAAACAGTAAATTCCTTAGCCAGAATCCTGTTAGACATTTAGATTGGTTCTGTTTTTAAAATCCCGAAGTTAGAAAAGAAATCTTTTCAGCATAAAACTTTTTTTTTTTCTCTTTTGGGCCACACCCTGTGACACTCAGGGGTTACTCCTGGCTATGTGCTCAGAAATTGCTCCTGGCTCAGGGACCATATGGGATGCAGGGATCAAATCAAGGTCCATCCCAGATCGGCCGCGTGCAAGGCAAATGCCCTACTGGTGTTATATAGCTCCGGCCCCTAGCATAACATTTTTAGAATTACTTTTAAAATTAATTGAAAATTTAAATTACTTTTATAATTAAAATTAATTTACAAATCTCCCTTTAAAATTACTTCCATAAATGACATATACAAAGAGGAGGTTGCTAGGTCAAATAATAAATATATTACTCAACGTATAAACACACTGCACAAGCCATTGTCCAAAATTACTGCCCCAGGTAGTTCCGGCTTAAATGGGGGAAGATTGGATTAAATATCAATTTTAGGAGGACAGTCAAGTGGTAAAGTAGCACAGAAAATGTAAGCCATTCTCTTATAAACTAAATGACATAAGTCTAAGATGGAATTACACATCTAGGCCATGAAAAAACTTAAAACCCCATACAGTCTGAAATCTATGTACAAACAGGTTGAAAAATTATTCATCAGAGGAATTACTGGCACTGCTAATGTGAGACTGGGTGGGGAAGGCCTTTGGCCTTTGGTCTTCCACAAAACAAACAGAAACTTAGATTCATTTAGCCACAAGTAGTGGAAGCTGGCGTGGGATGAGTTTGTTTTAAGTGAAAAGGGCCAATTTAAGAGAGTCATTACTGAAGAAAGTTTCCTTGGGTTTGTATGAGGATAAACTACTAGACAAAAGGTGATTTATTTTGCAGTTGTTTGGCCACCAAAGAAACAATTCAGTAGCTGGACCTTTTCTTTCTAGGACTGCCCTGTATTTTCTGATTTGTCCCTCATTAGCAAAGTCCAGGTACCAATTATTCAAACAGGCAATTGATGATGAGATTAAAAAAAAAAAAAGCAGTAACAACAAAGACCTGAGTTTTTCAAGAACCACAACCTATTCATGGTAAAAGGAGGAAGAATGAGGAGGAAATAACCCACTAAACTACATTATAGCTCAATGGGTCACAGTTCTTCCCACCTTGTTATCTAAGGACAAAATCAATTTTCATCTAAGTACCATTTCCTTTTCTTGCCCTTTGCCTTGCCACCAACGCTTTGGGAAAATTTCTGGGTCACAACTATTTAAAAACTACAGTTAGGAGCTAAAATGGTCAAAGTAAAACAACAACAACAACAACAACAACAAAAACCAAAAAAGAAAAATATAGGACAAAAAAGAATCCCTGAAAGTTCTTTTTACTCACTCCCCAGCCCCAGCAACTCTAGTTTCTCAAGACTGGAGCCTTCCTCTCTGTGAAAGCCAGGGGAGACTGACCATACAGTGGGTGGGTCTGCACTTACGGATCGCTGCCATGAGTGGCAAATCTTTCTTTTCTTCTTTCTTCTTTTTTTTTTTTGCTAGCTAGAAGTTCATCAAAATGCTGCTTTGTAATGAGATCATCTGCAGGCAATCTCTTCAGTCAACAGCCAGAATCTGTTGGAGAAGAATAAACTAGAAGGCACTTAGCAGTTAAGTTTTTGAGAGGAGGGAGGCTTTTGGGGAGCGGGGTGTACCCTAGTCCCAGAACCTCGAGTAGAGTGAAATGGTTGGTGGATGTTGGCTTTGCTGCATTGCCCACTTTCTTTCCAGTCTCCTTTGACTTTTTCATTTTAAATCTTTTTTTTTTTTTTTGCAATGATACAATGGCATGATGATTGGGGGGGGGGTTTAAATGTGGTTCTTTCCTCCATAAAAATTTATCATCTATTGCATGAGTGGGGGAGGCAATGCACAAACTGTACAAAAGGAATTGCTTTGTCCAATAATTGTGTTTATGTGTGGCTTAATTTTTGGAATGGAAATAGTGGCTATTGGCAGCCCGGCTATGGATTAGAAATCAGAGATTGGGGGGGAGGGGTGTTACTTATGAAGAGTCAAGTTAAATTAGCAACAGTGGAAAGAAAAGAACTTTCTTTTTTTTTTTTGGTTTTTGGGTCACACCCGGCAGTGCTCAAGGGTTACTCCTGGCTTCATGCTCAGAAATTGCTCCTGGCAGGTACGGGGGACCATATGGGGCACCGGGATTCGAACCAATGAACTTTTGCATGAAAGGCAAATGCCTTACCTCCATGCTATCTCCCGGGCCCGAAAAGAACTTTCTTAAGTCAAAAGAGAGCTCCTTAAATGGTCCATAGACTCCGGGGCTCATTAGAAGAGAGATCTCATAGTTGGTTTCAGGGTATTTCCAAGACCGGAAGTAGGATCTCACTTTAGTTGGGTGACTTTGTTTTTTATTTCTTTACTTTGGTAGGTCCAGGACCCTTCGGGCTCTGCGGAAATGATAGGTCTGATTTGTATCCCTCATCTCCTCCGTGGTCCTGGCAGATGTGGACACTTCAGGGCACAGAATACAGGACTCAAGAGTTCAGACCATTCACCGGCTGATGAATGTGGAGATGGCAAGTAATAAGCAAACCTTGATGAACTTCACCTCTGTCAGCAGAGCTAACTCAATTTCTGTGCAGTCTCACATCAGCTTGACGGGGTATGTATCGACTGTTGAGCACTATTAGGTGAGAAAACACTCTGAGGCCAGCTCAGAGAGGAAGCTGCTAACGAGCAGTCAGACAAGCACACAATTTTGGATTTGTCTGCCTGGAAAGGCTGAAAATTGCATAACCAATCATTCCCCCTCCCCCTAAATGTGCCTCTGTAGAATAAGAATTCCTTTGAGCTGATTATTTTTCAAAAACTTTGGATTCATATTAGAATAGAAACTATCCCTTTGAAATGGAAATGGACATTTATAAGGAAAATTTACATTAGAAATGGGGGGGAGGTGTTGTTGGGGAGAAGATGTTTTCATGTGAGCAATATATCCAGGTCATGTTGGCTATAAGTCTTCCTTTCTTTTCTTTCCCCTTTAGAAGCCCCTTGCTCTGGGTGATAAAGGTCGAGCTCAGTCAACTGGCTGCTTTGGAGTCATGGTTTTGGTTTTTTTTTTTTCAATCATTGTACATACATAATTGTGTTATCTCTTCTCCTGTTTCTCCTTAATAGAGGGTCTCAACAGAAGACAATGAAGGGCATGTAGGGAATGAGTTTTCCTCCCTTTAAGACTAGAAAATCCAGACTGTAACAGGACTAGTGGGGGCAAGGTGGGTGGGAGGAGATGAATTAGGGTAAGTAACTTTGGAAGTTCCAGCAAACATGCTTTTTCAAATTGCAATATTCCTTGGCCTGGAGCATGTAGAGTCTTCAGTAATTGCCCCACCCCCTTGATTACTCAGAAGTAATTAATAATCTACTAATAATCTTAGCTTCTTTCCAGTACTATCTGAACACAGATATACCCCATTGAGTGAATATCCCATTGTTGTTTGGGGGTGTTCATACTGGAAACGTATCTTTAGTTGCTATATCTCATTCCTTTGCATTTGAAATATTTAATCATAGTCCTAGCAATTAACTTCAGACACATGAAAGTCTTTTTTTTTTGTTTGTTTGTTTTGTTTTTGGGCCACACCCAATGGTGCTCAGGTTACTCCTGACTTTGTCCTTGGCAGGTTCTGGAGACCATATGGGATGCCTGTATGAAACCCTGGGCAAATGCCCTTCTCACTGTCCGATCCAGGTTCTGGGGACTATATGGGATGCTGGGGATTGAACCTGGCTTGGCCACATGAAAACATTCTTCCCACTGTACTATCACTCTAGTTCCCTGAAAGATCTTTTTAAAATTCAATAGTCATTTTATTTAGGTGCTATGAATTACAATACTGTTAAAAGTCATATTTCAGGAATAACAACGTAGTTCCACCACCAGAGTACACGCAATCCTCCACACTGTCTCAGCTCCAAGTCTCCCCTCTCCACTTCAAAAACTTCCTTCTATAGGTAGACTCTTAGTATCTATTACTGGCCATTTATTCTCTTACTATATTTCCATTCCCTATCTTCATTTGAAGCTCTATTTAAACACTGATTTAAAAAGTTGTTCATCAGACAATCATTTCAGATATGCAACATTTCCACACCAATCCCCTTACAATGTGACCACCACTGTCACAACCCAATCCCATCATTGTAACCACCAGTATCCCAAGTTACCCACTCATCCCGTCTGCTTAGCAGGTTCAACATCTTATATTGCTCGCTACAGAATAAATCTCATACATTGCCCAAGGATTTGCTGAACTGTTGGGTGCCAGTTGAAACTTCTGGGCCTACCTGGTTGGGTATGGCCCGTGGTTTCTGGGCTGTGGGACCAGCTGCTGAAACTGGAGCAGAAGCAGATATGGGTCGGCAGTGTATGGTCCTCCAACAGAGGGGACTGATCTGACCCATCCCCAGGAAGCTCAGTAATCAGGGCCCAGGCTTGTCTTGGTGGCAGTTCCTTTCTGAAATCAGTCGTGGGGCCATTTGCTAAAAT
This sequence comes from Crocidura indochinensis, assembly GCA_004027635.1. Classification (NCBI taxonomy): domain Eukaryota; kingdom Metazoa; phylum Chordata; class Mammalia; order Eulipotyphla; family Soricidae; genus Crocidura; species Crocidura indochinensis. The sequence continues at coordinate 13,164 of PVKC010023260.1, forward strand.
TGGCCTGAAGGGGATCCTGGGTGGGAGAAGCGCTGATCCTCCAATAGCCAGGGACTAGGCCTGCCCCATTCCAAGAAGGCTCCAATAGTCAGGCAAGGCCCAGAGAGGGGGCCTGTCTATCAGGTTCAGCTAGGCGGGCTATCCTTTCCAAAAGGCTCCGGGGCAGAGCAAAAGCACTGGGAGGGAGGGTGCTTGATTTGCAAGCGGCCAACCCTGTTTGATCTCTGATCCGGGCATTCCATAGGGTTCCCTGAGCACCACCAGGAATAATTCTGAGCACAGAGCCAGGGGTAACTTACCTCAGAGCGCCTCCGGATATGGTCCAAAAACAAAACAAAGAATAAAAGCCCTTGTGAAGGTCATATTCTTCTTTAAGTGTATAGTGGTTTGGGGGCTGGGGTTCGCCTGCACCTTTTGACCCAGGTTCAATCCACGGCCAGACGTAATTCCTGAGCACAGAGCTAGGAGTTACCTGAGTGCCGCAATTACCCCTGGGTGCTGCAGGGTGTACACCCCCCCCCCCCAAAAAAAAAAAAGGTTCCAATAATCAGGCAGGGAGAGATTGTCAGACCAGGCCTGACAATCATGCTGGGCATGGCATTCATTCCTTTCCAAAACCGACCTGGGTGGGTGGAGTGCTGGCCCTCCAGCAGTACGGACTGGACTTGCCCTCCAGTCATCAGGGCCCAAAGACCAGGCTTCCTTGGCAGTCATTCCTTTCCAAAAAGGCTCCGGTGGTAGAGCGATAGCACTAGGAGGGTGATTGCCTTGCACGCGGCTAACCTGGGCTCCATCCCTCACATCCGATAAGGTCCCCCGAGCCAACCAGGAGAGATTCCTGAGTGCAGAGCCAGAAGTAACCCCTGAGCACAGCTGAGTGTGACCCCATCCGCCCAAAATACACAGAATATCCATACATACAGGCTCTAATAATTAGGCACTGGGCGTGCCAGATGCGGCCTGGTGGACTTTTCTTTGCAAAACTGTTCTAGGGGTAGTTGAAACTGGAGCAGAAGCGGATATGGGTGGGTGGGGCATGGGGACTGGGCCTGTCCTAGCCCAAAGAGGCCTCCAGTAGTCTGGCTGGACCAGAGACCGGACTTTTTTACCAGTGAGCTATAACAGCAGGTCCTTCCCAAAGCCCTCATGGAGCGGGCGCTACAGTTCAAAGGGAAGTGGATGTGGGTAGATGGAGACGGATGTAAATGGACGAAGGCGGATGTGGGTAGGTGGAAGCGAATGTGGGTGGACGGATGCAGATGTGGTGGGTGGGACCGGATGTGGGTGGAGCTCTGGTCCACCCCTAGCGAGGGGTCTCTGTCTTTTCCATCCATCCATCCATTCCAAGAAGACATCTGGGCTTACTGAGTTCGGCGTTTGGTCCTCTATTTCTTCTTACTTCACATGTGATTAAGGTCAGTTGGCTTTTGTCCTATTGATCTAGACACACTTGTTTTGTGGGGGTGGGCTCAGTATCGCTCAGTACCGATCCTTGCTCCATACTCAGAGTCACTTTTGGTGACTTTGGGGTGGGGGGAACCAAAAGTAGGTGGTAGGGATCTCACCTACCACAGGCTCCGGACCCTTTGTCCTATGCTCCGACCCCATACCCTGGACTCAATATCATACTCTGAAATTTTATCCACGTTGCAATAAACAGTGGCATTTGAATCTTTTCTCATAACTAATTCCTTTTTGTCTATATTGTATAATTTATTTTTTGTTTCTTTTGTTTTGCTTTCGGGCCACATGCTGCAGTGCTCAGGGGTTGCTCCTGGCTCTGCACTCGGGAAATTATCCCTGGTTTTGTTTGCGGGACTTTACGGGAGGTCGGGGATCTAATCCAGGTCGGCCACGTACCAGGTAAGCGGAATTCCTACTGTATTATCTCTCCAGTTCCTTTTTGGATTTTTGGTTTTGGGTCCTACCCGGAGGTGCTCAGGGATTACTCTTGGCTCTACGCTCTGAAATCGCTCCTGGCAGGTACAGGGACAATATGGGATGCCGGGATTCAAAACACCGTCTGTCCTGGATCAACTGCTTGCAAGGCAAATGCCCGCCCTACCGCTGTGCTATCTCTCCAGCCCCTCCAGTCCCTTTTTTGCACAGCTTGTTTATGCACCCATTGTACTTGATCACCTGGGTTGCTTCAAGATCTTTACTATTTTGAATAGGGCTACAGTGAACAAAAGCGTGCCAGTACTTATTTGAAGAAATGTTTTTTGTGATCTTGGTGTTGATCCCAAGCAGTAAATCACTAGGTCATAGAGATTTTTTTTTTTTTTTGGTTTTGGTTTTTGAGTCACATCTGGCAGCGCTCAGGGGTTACTCCTGGCTCTACACTCAGAAATCACTCCTGGTAGGCTCTGTGGACTACATGGGATGCCGGGATTTGAACGACTGCCCTTCTGCATGCAAGGCAATTACACTACCTGCATGCTGTCTCTCTGGCCCCGAGAAGCTCAATTCTTAATTTTTTCTTTTATGGGGGTCACATCCAGTGGTGCTCAGGGGTTACTCCTGGTTCAGCACTCAGGAATCACACCATGATGTGCTGCAGAGGGACCCCATGAGATGCCGGAGATGGAACCTGGGTCAGCCATTTGCAAGGCAAATGCTCAATCTGCTGTGTGCTATCTTTCCAGCCCTCAATTCTTAATTTTTTGAAATGTTTCCACACTCTATTCCATGGACGGTGCCAGACGGCTTTTTCTTTTTCTTTTTCTTTTTTTTTTTGGGGGGGGGGAGCTTTGGGTTAGACCCAGCAGCGCTCAGGGGTTACTCCTGACTCTATGCTCAGAAATCACCCCCAGCAGGCTTGGGGGACCATATAGGATGCCAGGATTCGAACCACCCTCCTTTTGCATGCAAGGCAAACGCCTTACTGCTGTGCTATCTCTTTGGCCCCCAGATGACTTTTTCACCAAATAGTGGATAAAGGTTCTACCACCACTGGATATATCTGTTCTGTTTGAAGTATGCTGATAATCTTGTTACTGTGGGCTGATATCTCATTACTGTTTTGATTTGTATTTCTCTAATGATAAGTGAAGAGCATTTTTCATGTCTGTTAACCATCTGTGTGTCTTGTGAGAAAGATCATATTTAGCTACTGTCTCTGTTTCATAACATTGTCCTGTGAGTTCTCTATAAATCTTTGATATTAGTCTTTTGTCAGATGTGTGGTGAGTAAATATTTTCTTCTACACAGTAGAATGAATTTTATACTAGTTATAGTTTCTTTCCACATTGCGGAAACATTTTTTTTTTTTTTTTGGTTTTTTGGGCCACACCTGGTGACGCTCAGGGGTTACTCCTGGCTATTCGCTCAGAAGTTGCTCCTGGCAGGCACGGGGGACCATATGGGGAACCAGGGGGATCGAACCGTGGTCCGTCCTAGGTTAGCACAGGTAAGGCAGGCACCTTACCTCCAGCGCCACCGCCCGGCCCCCGCAGAAACATTTTTTTATGTAGTCCTCAATTGGGAGACCATTTACTGAGGAGATTTTCCTTCTCCATTTCATGTACCTCAATCCTTGGTGGAAAAGTAATAACAGCCATAGAGCTGAAGACTTATCTCTGGACTATCAGTTCTATTCCATATACATGTTAGGAGACTGGTCAGTCAGCTCTGCTCCGTGGTCACAAACATCTCCTAGGCAATGAACCATATATATATATATATAAATATATAAATATATATATATATTTTTTTTGGTTTTTGGGTCACAACCAGCAGTGCTCAGGGGTTACTCCTGGCTCCATGCTCAGAAATTGCTCCTGGCAGGCACGGGGGACCATATGGGGCACCGGGATTCGAACTGATGACCTTTTGCATGAAAGGCAAATGCCTTACCTCCATGCTATCTCCCGGGCCCCTGCAATGAACCTTATCACAACACAGAAAACACCACACTAAAAGTATGATAGTGGGGAAACATTGGAGGCCTGCATCATGCATAGAGAAGGAAGATGGCAGCTCTGATGACCTGAAAAATGCCAAGCATCTATTCAGTCTCTCATATAAGGATTTTAGAGAAGAAATATGGAGGATCCTCATAGAACTCAAAGAAACCATGGAATGAACTGAATGAACCACAAATAAGACTCAAGAGGGGGCCGGAGTGATAGCACAGCAGTAGGGCATTTGCCTTGCACACAGCGGATCCAGGACGGACCTTGGTTCCAT